>CVRE01178443.1:0-53729 GCA_001179765.1 Crepidotus sp. BD-2015
CTGAACACCACCTATGCTAAGTACATAGCTCTTAACAGAGTTGTAACAGAGGAGTCCCTACTTTGGGTCGCGCTGGGAAAATGCCAGACTCCAGCAAGACTCCAGTCGGCAGTTGCAGCCGTCGACGAAATATTATACAGGGTTGCAGCAGTACAGCTCGAATAAATAAATACATCATTTTGGAGGATCTTCCGCCTGGGGTGTTTTGAGAGCATCGAGTAGAGCACGGGCACGAGCAAGCTTGGGTCCATCTGTTTGGACCGCATTCTCGGTGCCCACAGGTTGCGTCTCGGAGGTGGTCTCAGGCGCAGCGGATTTATCTGGCGGTGTTGGGGATAATATGGATTGGCACTCCTTGATTAATGTCTGCAAGCCAATTTGAATTAGACAACAAGGAAGCACTGGCCTACCACTAGTAGCACCGACCTCTCGGACGCCGCCCTTGACATTTGAAAGATATTGAATAGTCAGTGGGAGATATGGATCGGGGATCTGAATTAGCGCGCCGTAAATACAATAAGATGTGTGCTAGAGAATGGAAGAATCCCGACCGTGTCAGACCAAAAGTTTCTGAGAAGCCAGTTTTGTCGAGCTTTAGAAAACTTCCATTTGGAGGGTTTCCGGAATTGACAGAAAGCATACGAAAGGGCTGGGAAGAATCGTTGGATGGCCGCCGCAGGAAGAGGATATACTGACCTTTTAAAGCTTGTCCAGTTAAAGCCGAGTCGTCTTGGGGATCTGGAAACCCAGTTTTATTCTTCTTGTGTTTTTTTTTCTGTGGTTCCTGTGCACTCTCTTGTGCATTCACGTTGGAATTTATATCTTGGGCCGCAGCTTCTTCCCGTCTCCGTTTCTCGCGTTTCTCAGTCATGATGAGAGGGCTGCAGGGCGGGGGTACGGTCGCTTCAACTCGAAGCTCCTGCTTGAAGTTGAAGAGAAAGCGCAAATCCCAAGTGGGCGCAGACACTACACCGCCAAATATAGTACTTTCACTTGATTTGTCGGACCTACTTCGACTCTTTCAAACAGCTCAACAACACAATCCCGGGACAGGATAGGCTCCTCCTTTCTACAGTCAACTCTGAGCACCGACTATCCCCTTCTTTTTCGTTCATTCGTTACCGAAATCGCTGGGCATACAGATGGCTTCCAACAAGCCTAACAAGCTGGCCTTTCTGTCCATGCCAGCCCCGGCCTCATATGTTGCAGGTCTTGGTCGAGGGTGCGTCGTTCACCCTCTCACATTTGCCTTCACCTAATCTTCCCTCATAGTGCTTCGGGATTCACCACGCGTTCCGATATTGGCCCTGCACGAGAGGGCCCGTCTGCCGAAGTTATTGCGTAGGCTCGAACTCCTTTTTTTTGGCCTGTGCTGTGTTCAGTCGTCATTTTCAGTGAAGCCCAAGCCCGTCGAGGAGAAGAAGCTGAAGTCGATCCGGAACAATTCCAGGATCCAGACAATGAGTACGGCTTATTCGCTGGCACCACGTATGAGCAGGATGACGAAGAGGCCGACAAGATATATCAGCAGGTAGATGATGCCATGGATGCTCGACGACGGGCGCGGCGGTGCGTTTCCCGACTATCGGGTCAGTCTCGCTCTCTCTTATTGGCTGATTAATTTCATCTTCTACAGAGAGGCGCAGGAGCAGATTGAAATGGTCAAGCACCGAGCTGAGCGTCCCAAAATTCAACAGCAATTTGCCGACTTGAAGAGAGGCCTGAGCGCGGTCACTGACGAGGAATGGGAGAACATCCCTGAAGTCGGAAACCTGACTCGCAAAAAACGGCGCAAGGCCGAGAGGTCATTCGCCGTCCCCGACAGCGTGCTCGTGGGGGATCGGTCGAAGAATGAATATGAGAACTCTTTGGATGATAGGCAACAGCAGGTGCGTCGAGCGGCGTATCACTCGCTATATCAACTCATCTCTACCCTCATCAGGATGGTGGCTTTGAAACGCCTGCCGAGTCTGGTGCTCTTACGAATTTTGTCGAAATTGGCCAAGCCCGTGATAAAATTTTGTCTCTAAAGCTGGACCAGGTATCTCTTCTCTCCTTTCCTTATCTTCAGCCCATTGACATACTCGGTGAAGATCTCAGGGACCGCTACTTCGGGTACAAGCACCTCTGTGGATCCCAAAGGCTATCTCACATCGCTCAACAGCGTCATTCTCAAATCTGACGCAGAAATTGGGGATATCAAACGGGCTCGAATGCTCTTCGACTCCCTTGTCAAGTCAAATCCCAAGCACTCTCCTGGGTGGATTGCAGCAGCATGTCTAGAGGAACATGCCGGCAGGATGGTCGCAGCACGGAAGATCATCAAGGCGGGGTGTGAGCAGTGCCCGAAGAGCGAAGATGTTTGGTTGGAGGCTGCCAGATTGCATGTGAGCTCTGGTTCTTCTTCCGTTTCTCTTGCTGACGTCTGTCGCAGAATAATGACGATGCAAAAGTCATCCTCGCGAATGCCGTGCAGCACGTTGGCCAAAGCGTGAAAATATGGATGGCTGCTTCAGACCTAGAACACGATGTCAAGGCCAAGAAGCGCGTGTTGCGGAAAGGTGAATATCTTACTATTATGGCTGCAATGCATGTCTGAATATCTGCTCTAGCTCTTGAACATATTCCAAACTCTGTTCGCCTTTGGAAAGAGACAGTGAATCTCGAATCCTCAGCCGCAGATGCTCGCATCCTTCTCTCCCGGGCTGTCGAAGTCATTCCACTTTCTGTCGAACTTTGGCTGGCACTTGCTCGTCTCGAAACTCCCGAACGCGCGAAAAGCGTTCTAAACAAAGCACGAAAGGCGATTCCGACTTCTCACGAAATCTGGATCGCCGCAGGACGATTGCTCGAACAAGGGGCACAAGACAAGACGGGGCCTGAACGCGAGGCAGAATTAGCCATCGTTGACAAGACAATCGTAGCTGGCGTCCGCGAGTTGAGGAGGCATCAAGTCTTACTGACCCGCGAGCAATGGTTAAAGGAAGCAGAGCGTTGTGAGACGGAAGGCTCGCCCAGAACTTGCGAGGCCATTGTTAAAGCCACAGTGGGTATGGAAATCGAGGAAGAAGATCGGTTAGATACTTGGATTGGAGATGCGGAGGCTGCCGAGGCTAGGGGCATGGTTGGGACTGCACGAGCAATCCTTGCTGAGGCTCTGAGAGTGTTCCCTGGAAGGAAGTCGCTGTGGATTCGCGCGGCTGAACTGGAGAAGGCCAATGGGACCAGGTATGTCGCATTCTTCCATTCGCCTCGCTACCTAACTTTCGTTATCTAGAGAGAGTCTCGATGCCATCTTGAGTCGCGCCGTGGACCATTGCCCTCAGGCTGAGGTTCTATGGCTCATGGCCGCCAAGGAGAAGTGGATAGCGGGAGATGTCCCAGCGGCACGCGAAGTCCTCGAGCGAGCTTTCGTCGCCAACAAAGAAAGCGAACAGATCTGGCTAGCAGCTGTGAAGCTTGAGGCAGAAAACAATGAACTTGGGGTTGCCAGGGAACTCCTCGTACGTGCCAGGACAGTTGCTGATACCGAAAGAGTACGTACCTTCCGTCTTCACTATACCTCTAGAGTAACTTATCATCGCATGTCACAGATATGGATGAAATCGGCGGTATTCGAGAGGCAACAGGGTCAACTGGAAGCCGCCCTTGAAACTCTTGCCACTGCTCTCACCAAGTTCTCGAGATTTGCCAAACTTTACATGATCCAGGGCCAGATCCTTCAATCGCAGAGAAATTTCCCTGCAGCTCGCGCATCATTCTCTGCAGGGCTCAAAGCGTGCCCAAAAGAAGCTACACTTTGGATTCTTGCCAGCCGATTGGAAGAGGCAGACAACAAAAGCATCAAAGCTCGAGCCATCCTTGAAAAAGGTCGTCTCGTAAACCCAGCCAACGATGTTCTATGGGCGGAGGCGGTTGGAGTGGAAGAGCGATCCGGGGGTGCCGCGCAAGCAAAAGCGATGCTTGCGCGCAGTCTTCAGGAGTGCCCTACGTCAGGGTTGCTCTGGTCCATGTCTATCTGGGCCGAACCGCGGCCGATGCGGAAAGCTCGGTCAGTAGACGCCCTGAAGAAAAGCGCGGATAATCCTGTGATTATATGCACAGTCGCGCGTCTTTTCTGGGCAGAGCGGAAGATCGAGAAAGCACGACAATGGTTTGGCAGGGCTGTTGCCACAGATCCCGATTTGGGAGACTCGTGGGCTTGGTGGCTCAAATTCGAGAGGCAACACGGAACAGAGGTTAGAATCTTCTACTCACAGTGTACGTAACGCTCATGGCATGGCAGGAACATCGTGATGAGGTCCGGAAGAAGTGTACCGCTGCGGAGCCTCATCACTCTCCAATGTGGCAATCGATAGCCAAGGACACGCGAAATGTTGGGAAAGGCATCACAGTGATTTTGGAGATGGTGGCGGACGCGCTTTCACAATGAATTTCGATTTCTTTTCTGATAATGCATTTGTGTGTGTGCAAGATTGTAGATCCAGGAAATACTATGTATGTGGAGTTCAGCCCGGTCTCACCAGTACTCAGCCAATGTAGTCGTTTTCTATGTACGGTCGCCTAATCAAACGGGTACAAGACACCATACAGTTGGATCAGGAAACCCAACTGGTAAGTATGCGGATTTGGAAGTATTCTGTGAGCCCGAGCTCCCGGTCTGATTGTGTGCGCATGCATCAGACTCCTGTTTGCCTTGTCATTCACCCATCGTCGCGGTGAGCATGCTGCTTCGAACCCGCCAGGGAGACCTGTGCAGACGACTACGCAGACGACCCCTGTTTAGGCGAGCTCTGCTCGGGCCTCCGCTTGGGAAATGGGACGACGCTTCCCCCATCTTCGTAGACTACAGGACGGCCACGGTCGATCATGCGTAGGAGCAGAGGGGACGCTGACTCGCGCCGGACAAACGACTTTGATGCGTCATGCAAATAAACCCTGCTCAGTGAAGGGAACGACGGCCCTGCCAGGATTTCAAATTGCGACAAGCTGGATTTTCGGTAAGAGAGGCAGGTCTGGAAGGGACCCACGTACACAACATGTTTATGCGGGAACCATACTTCAGAGTTAATCTTAATCCGCACGCGTTTGAGGGCCGCGTGCTGAACCTTGAGCGGCGATATTTCGGGGGCACCGAGATGGTAGACGAGCTCTTCGAGATTCGGGCACCGTGACAGAATGCGCTGCACTTGATTCGAAGAGTAGGTAACTTGGGGTGCGAACGTGAACTCGAGCACGCGTAGCCGGCACCCCACCGCGGCAATGAAGGCCAACGCGGCGCTGCCAACCGTGGTATGTAAAACGAGATTCGTGAGGTTAACAACATTTGCGACGTTTTTGACCTCTTTGACGAGCCGAGAATGATGATAATGCGACCGGTTGAGTCGAAGGGTATGGAGGGATTCGCCAAGTGGGAGATGGGTAAGGACATCTGGCCGGTCGCAGGAAACAAATAGATAAGAAAGCTGTGGAGCATTGGTGATAATTTCCGCTAATCGTTGGTTGTTGGCTGTTCCATAGAATCTCATGTCGAGGTCACTCTCGCTATTTCGACTGTTAATATATATATAGAGAAGACATATTTGAAGTACGAATACCTCCATTCCAATCGTTTCAGGTTCGGACAGAGCGGGTAAGTTCCCTCGATGGGGGCTGTTATGAGCCCGCCCCAGAAATGTATGTCGTCGGCGTCAAGCCGCAAGCTCGGCCTGATGAGCACCTCTAAGCGGGGACAATACCGAAGGACCTCCCCAAGACAAAGAGATAGCGGAGTGTACGTTGGATACGAGAGGTGAAATGACGATGGCATGCTTGCTTGATCCTTGAAGTTGGTTGGCTTCGTCGGAAGTTCTAGTCGTCGTATGTGCCTGCCGTAGCCAACCTCGGAGCCTTCTTCGTCGGCAGACCGCTGCATACCGCTAACAAGACTCTGCAGCGCAGGGGCGCTCAAAACACGTACATCCTCATAGAGAAACTCCTCCGCGAGCTGCCTCCACAATTTACACACGCGGGTGAGGGAAAGACATGTTTTGAATCTGAGCGCTTCTTGCTGAGTTTCCGGTCAATAAGAGATTACTCCGACGGTAGACCAATGGACTGACGTCTAGAAGGCGGGCCGTCTCTTCCAATTCGCGTGGGGGCTGGAATGGCTCGTAAATCCATGGCTTGGGATACGGGGTGTCAATATAGGTCGCGATGGAAAATATAGAGCGCCATATCTCTGGCGGAGGGCACGGGGTGGGCGCTTCGAGCGAATGAAGGGGATCCATGGACTGGCCATCATCTCCGTCCCGCACTCTATATAACGAGGTGCGCGAACCACGTTGGACGGACACCAAGAGGAAAGCGTGACAGAACACAAGTACAGCTATTGTAAGTAAAGGCCCTGACTGGTCCGGCATCTCCACGACAGGGCGACATCTACGCTGTTCCCAGTCGGAAGATATAGATATCCTGCAGCCCAAAAAAAACACCGTGGTGGTAACAAGGTGGAAATGATAGGCATCGAGATTCTTCCAAGTTTGGATCAGCCTCAGGACGAAACCGACCTCCAGATGCCGCCTCTTGAGAAATCCATGAGCTAGAGGCATTTGAGAGGTTCCTTGAAACGAATGAAACCAACATCTACATTCAAGGGATGATGTATACCTCTCGAGGATCCATCTTTTGACGGGAGTGAAGGCAGTGGAAGGCACATGGACAGCCAGATGAGAGAAATGACGAAAGCAACGACGACCCGATGATAGATTGCAGATACGATGTTACTTTTTTTGTATAGCGTTTACTAACCTACGCCAGAAATCAGATGGGGATAAGATGAATAGTTTAACGAGACGCACCAATCAAGACCCTCTTCTAAACCCTCTCCCTTTGTTGCACAGCTACCTCGGACACTCCACGGTCTCGACTTCTCCCCGCCCGCGAGACCCAGCTGTTCGCTGATCTCTTCCGGCTTCAGGGCTCCCTCGACGTCTTGCTTGTTACAGAAGACGAGTAGTGGCACACCCTTGAGCTCATCTTCCGATAACATAGTCAACAACTCGGTCCGTGAAGTGGTGAGGCGTGTGTGGTCGGAGGAATCAATGACATAGATTATGGAGGATGTGTTTGGAAAGTAACAACGCCAGTAGGGTCTGCGGCACGGTTAATGACGCAGGGAAGGAATGGGGATGCATACCGTATGCTGGATTGACCACCTAGATCCCATACTTGAAACTTGATGTTTTTATACTGTATTCGGGTGAGCGGCGGAAGATGTCGATGGAACAAGTGCTAACCTCAACAGTTTCGACATTGAATCCGATCGCTGGATACAGGTCAAGCAATGTTGCGTATTTCGGGGTTACCACGCACTCGGTATTGTGGAGACAACTTCACCTATCTGGTAGACAATGAGATAGGGCGGACAGCGAGGGAGACAAATCGACCTGTAACCTATACAGTATGGTGGTCTTGGGAGGGTCAGTATGTATCTCAGTTTACCGACCGAACGAGTACCTTTCCAGCGGAGTCGAGACCGAGCATCAGTATGCGGACGTCCTGGTCTTTACTCCATCGCACCAAGGACGAGAGAGAGGAAAAGAGGCTAGATATGGAGAGGCCCATTGGAGAGCAGTATTATCGGGAGAGTGCAAAGTACAAGGGAAAGGGTCTGGCGTAGCAGTCGGTTACCAACCTGAACCCCGTCGTTACTAATCGTTCTGATCGACTCGCATCGTGCTATTACGCTCCTACTCAGCGCTGGACTGGGGTTTACTGGGGTCGCAACATTTTCCTTCAGAATGTGCGCTGGCCCACGGAAACCCACCGCGGCTCCTTACAACTGGGAAAAGATACCGCACCTGGCACCAAGGTCTCCGCAAACATCAGCAAATTTTCGACGTCCTGTAGTCCGGAAAAGGAAGTTGAATGTCGAATCATGCTACGCCCAACACCAATCCCATTTCTGCTCTTCAGGGCTCTCTAAACACCTCAAATGTGTTTCTATGTCAGGCCTCCATACTCGCACCATGCCATCATCCCAGCATGTGGAGAGCATATCAGAGGCCCAGTCAACGCCGCCCGCGTCTCCAGTGTGTCCTTTCAGTTCGACCCCGGTGCATGCACTGGATTCACGCGTTGCATTGCTAACCTCAAACATGAAGCTGCTTCCGGATACACCAGACCCCCCTGTTGCGAGCCACCGACCGCACGGAGAAGCGGCAAGTTTAACATAGAAGTTGGTCTGCAGGTTGTGGTGCGTGTAGCTGCTGCCAAAGGCAGCCAAGGAATTACGTTCATACGTATGTATGCGTGAGTCCGCCCCCAGCGCAAAGCATAGACCCGTCGTAGGACCTGTACCGTCGACGAGGCTGATTATTCCTCTCGGTCGGCTAGAAGGCTGGAAGGTGGTCGGATCCAGAGGAGAGGAAAACAGGCACGGCGGTTCTTTGACTTTGGCGGACTTGCTTTTCGAGAGTCGGAGATCCCAACACCGAAGAATCCTGAAATAACGCATAGGATTTAGAAGGCGGTACGATCGAACGAAGGAAAACACACCCGTCCGACGAGCCGCTGGTTATTAATTGGTGTGGGTTCGCATCGGAGTATATCAAGCCAGTTACACTCCTGGGCATAGGGGCACGCTTCCCCTTGAATATCTTGCGCTTCCCGTTTGGACCTGCATCCTCATGCGCCGCGATTATAGTCCGGACGGGATGCAAGTTTCCCTGCGCCGCACGATTTTCGCCAACACGCAGATCCCAAATGCATACCATCCCGTCGCGGCCACCCGTGCTTAAGATTTCCCGGTGGGTTGGATCCCAAGAGATACACTTGGCGGTACCTTGGTGTCCGCGCAGAGTCTGGACGGTACAACGGGTCTCCAACTCAGATATGCGGGCCAATCTGTCCCCGGAAACAGTGGCCAGCAGTGTATCAGACATGTTCCACTTGACGTCGAAAATGCCATTGTCATGTGGTTGCAATGCAGTGTGGACGGGGTCTGGTCGTGGTGTGGTTAGACACGGTTTGTTGCAGCATTTATTCGGACGACGTACCTGGGTCCCAGTCGTTCCGTTTGGAGGTATTTATTACGTAGACTGTTCCTTGTTCAGTTGCAACAGCAAGGAGAGGGGTCCCGGCAGACCGTGCGGCTGAATCAATGTTAAGAACGGCAAGGATTGAGAATTGAAAGAAAACTCACAACGAGAATATGCACAGGTGTATGGGGGTGCTAAGAAGGAGCCATCGAGAACTGACTGACAACGAAACACGTCCGATTTATTGGAGGACACGAATGATTGCAGAATTGGTAGGGTAGACACTGGAAGGTGTCAGATCGAGCATAATCAATGGGGCCGCAACGGACCAAATGAGCGTCGTCTGGAAGTCGTGACTGGCAGCCCCCGGGCAGTCGAGTTCCCCACAGCACTCTTGAGGTGGTATGGGGCGCGCTGGATCATTTCCACGTCGCTGTCGCTCTCATACGCGTCCGAATCGGATCCATAATGATGATCCTCTCCAGAGAATACTTTGACGCGTTTCTTATCTCCTCCGTCATTTTCGTTTGATGGTCTTTTGCATTGGACGCGTTTCGGCCCGGCCAGCCACGATTTAATGGAGGAGGACGCGTCGACGCCGTCGAGGGCCGACGGTGTTTGTAGATTTGTACGCTCGGTAAACGCGCCTCGAGCATGATGGGGCGGGATGTTGGATGCGCGCATGGTTATGCAACACTTCTGACGAGGTTGCTTTCAAGTAATAACTTGCATGTCCAGCGAGGTGGTGAGAGAGAGAGCGTGGCAGGATCAAGCAACTTAGAGCACTTGTGATCAACAAAAGTCAACAAACGCTTCGGGTTTATCGGCCGTCAAGCTTGAGAATTTACAAATTCTGGGCTTTGCGCCTTTAGTTTGCAACCATGTTTCGAACCGCCGCTCGGTCGATGGCAACGTCTGCCAGAAAGTCACTCACAATTGGCCTTATACCTGCCGACGGCATTGGCCGCGAAGTTATTCCAGTTTGTGCCCATACTCCCCTTTGTCCCATAACTCCAGCTTTCTGCGCAGGCGGCGAAGGAAGCAATTCTTGCCGTGCAGTCCGAACTACCAGAGGTCAAGTTCATTGATCTCCTCGCTGGATGGGAAACATTCACAAGGACGGGAGCTGCTCTTCCGCGCGAGACTGTTCAGTAGGTCATTTTGCGGCTGAACTGGGCTTTTACAATTGTGTATGCAGAACCCTCAAGGATGAATGCGACTGCGCATTATTTGGCTCAGTCAGGTGCATTCAGAAACTTTGAACCCGCCTTCGTTCTCATTTCCGTTCGTGTAGCTCCCCGTCACGGAAAGTTGCTGGGTATTCTTCACCGATCGTTGCCCTGCGGAAAGAACTCGATCTATATGCTAATATTCGCCCAGTCTGCTCTGTATGTTCGCTCCACCATGAATCTGCCACATTGTTGACCTCTTGAAGCAAGGTATCAGCAGACCCTGCTCATCCTCCTGCCGTGGACTTGATCGTTGTGCGAGAGAATACAGAGTGCCTTGTATGATCCACGCATTAATCAGGCTGGTTCTTCCTCATACAGTCTGCGCAGTACGTGAAAGAGGAGAACCTCATCGTCACAGCGAATGGGAAGGAGGCTCGCGCAACACGACTTATAACGGAGCGCGCCTCTAGTCGGATCGGAAAAATTGCGTTCGAACTTGCGAAGGCTCGCTCTCGGAAGGTCTATCTTCCGATACAACTCTCCGATTACCGTGTCACCGACATCCTTCCAGCTGCTCACAATCATCCACAAGTCCAATGTCTTATCCGTGACCGACGGCCTGTTTCGAGAAAGTGTTCGCGCGGTACCTGAACTTGCTGGTGTCGATGGCAAGTACGACGATGTGACTATCGAGGAACAGCTCGTCGATAGTGCCGTGTATCGGTAGGTGCAATATCTTGTTTGATTCCAGAGCTCAATCTCGTTGTGTCAGGTTATTCCGCGAGCCGCAGTAGGCATCTCCCTGCCCTCCGGGAACTCGTGTTGATATTTGGCAGGATTTTCGATGTCATGGTTGCTCCAAACCTTTATGGCGATATTATATCGTGGGCCTATTCCCTTCAGATTGCTTACGGTTACTCACTCGTACATATCCAGGGATGCGGCTGCTGCCCTCGTGGGCTCGCTCGGAGTGATCCCTTCCATCAACGCTGGCGATAACTTTGTAATGGGTGAGCCGGTGCACGGCTCAGCGCCCGACATTGCTGGCCAGGGCATCGCCAACCCGGTAGCTTCCATACGGTCGGCGGCGTTGATGCTTCGACACCTCGGCTACGTGTCGGCCGCAGACAAAATTGACAAGGCTGTCAATGACACGCTCGCTCCAGCCACCATTTTAACCGCTGATCTTGGAGGAACGCACTCGACCACCCAAGTAACCGACCACATCATGGCTTTGATTAAACTACAGTATGATTAGGCACTAGCAGGAAAAAAATAGACCACGACCGCCGCGGTTGCACGTAAATTAGAAACGGTTATCGCTCTCCGAACAAGTGCAGTTGGTTTCATTATAACGCCAACAGGCGATTGTGATTGTGCAAAAAAATCGAACGAAATATTGGCGCGGTGGGGCATGCTACTTACTGATCCAATTTTGATCACTGCCCTAACCGTCAATGCTTGATTGGCGCCTAGTTGAGGGTTCGCGTCCCGCTTCTATCTCGTTTGTTAGCTCGTTTGCTTCTGGGTCTTCTGTGGGTCCCCCGGACGATCTTGGCGATCTGCCCCTCGGGAAATGGCCAAGAACAAAAATGGGAAACAGAAACAAAGGCTTGAAGAGGTGCCCGAAGAACTTGAAGAGGAAGAGGAGTATTATGATCACAGTGCCGAGGAGGAAGATTATGGATTAGGTCCGCGTTGTGGCTATTGGCATAAAACTATAGCTAACTTCGCTCCGTCGATCCGCCAGGGAATCTGCTAGGCGAAAGCCAGGACAATTGGACAACCGCCGCCACAGCAGGACAGTTCGATCCATGGGGTGGTGGTGGCAAACAAGCCAGTAGCAGCCAGTGGGGAAACAATACGATGCCCACAGCCGCCCAACATGCCGTGCACACTGCTGCCAAAGGTGGAGGCGGGTCCGGGGGGAAGAAGGGCGACAATGGCAATGGCAAGGGGGGTAAGGGAGGCAAAGCGGCGCCTCACGGCGCCGCCGCTTGGGAGTCATGGGGCATGAGCTCTCAGTCTGCCGATGCATGGGGAAAGCCCGCCGACACATGGGGAGGTGGTGGTGGATGGGGAGGCGGGGGTGGTGGCGGGTGGGACACGAACGACGCGAACGAGTGGGCACCTCCCGCCGACGACAAGCGCTGGGATGCCGCGCCGCCACCGAAGCAAACCCAGGGTCACTGGTCGAGCTGGGGTGAGGAGGCCAAGAGGTTACCCAAGGTGACGCCCGTTCCTTCAGGCTTTGTTGGGACCAGGAATGACCTGTCCGCTCAACAACAATCTGAAATCTTGCAAGCTTTGCTCAACCATCCGAACCAGGGCCACGATGTTCGGTCGGCGTATCAGGAGCAATACAAGGGAGCATCGGCTCAATACGAACAGTATAAGGGTGGTCAATACGAGCAGTATAAAGGCGGTCAGCACGACCAGTCCAAAGGCGACAAGCAGAAGCAGCAGAACAACCAACAGAATAATCAACAGAACAACCAGCAGCAGGGGAAGAAGAAGGGGAAGAAGGAGAAAAACAAACAGGCGGGAGGCCAGCAGCAGCAACGCCAAACCGATCCTTGGGGTGTCGACCCTGGTGGATGGGGAGCAGATGGGGGTTGGGGGATGCCGGAGGAAGACCAATATCACGACGATTATAACGACCCCGACCGCCGCGTTCATTTCACACCCATAACCGCTAATCTTTGGGGGGGCAGCCAGCACGATTCGACTTACAAAATGCCATCCAAGACGCTTGCGCATGCATATGAAGGCACGACGACGTCGCTATTCACCGGCGCACCTCGCAATAAAGTTAGCGAGGAGGCGAATGTGCAGTTCATCGATTCAAAAGGTGCAGCTCTCAAGCCTGTGCATCAGGCCCTTTTCGGAAAGACGCGAATGGCCAAGGATCGAATCCATTGGATGTTTTCACCCAACAAGGACGAGCGGGTGTCCTCCCTCTTAGCCTGGATCGAAATAATGTCTTATAGTCTCGGCGCATATGGTGTAAGTTCAATAAGAATTCACACTTTTTCCTCTACTTACATAGCCCACTGATCGTCGATTTAGCTCCATAGATTTCTTCAGAGTCGAGAACGGGGTGCCTTATTTGCCAACGCTGATTACCGGCCACCCCATAACCCTCAGGAACCGGCTTTTGACTGGCTTACTTTCGATCAGTTGCAAGCCTCAAAGGATAAGACCCTGCAACAATCCGTTGCACACTCTGACCCTGCATCGACCTGTATCGTTTTTGTCTTTCTTCCTTCCAAGAGCGGAAACAGTGTAGCGATGTGGAGACGAAAAATCAGCATCGGAAACAACA
Source organism: Crepidotus sp. BD-2015 (assembly GCA_001179765.1). Lineage (NCBI taxonomy): Eukaryota > Fungi > Basidiomycota > Agaricomycetes > Agaricales > Crepidotaceae > Crepidotus > Crepidotus sp. BD-2015. The sequence continues at coordinate 13,518 of CVRE01178443.1, forward strand.
CTCGGGCTGCCCGGATAAACGAGATTAATCTTGCCATGGCTGGTTTACGCAGAGATAAAGACTACGTTGTTCATGTTGATGAGTGCGACGAATTGCTCTTCATGCGAGTTCGCGATCCGCTAATCAGTTTCTAGAATTCCTGGCGCCAAACCACCAGCCGGAAAAGCGACTGCTCCTACGGCTCCGAAATCGTCTTCACACAAGTACGATTATGCTCAAACTTACTACCCTTACGAGACTGGACTCGAGAAAAAGCCAAAGAAGCGGAGGTGGTGGCGCTTCTTCCGTGTGGACTGGTGACTGGGCGCTTGCATCTTCTGCGGTGTATGTATGATACTGTACTTTAGGGTTGTACTGTACGAAAAGCAAATGTATTTTGGCGAGGTTCGACTTATGTTTAGAGCTGTTTACTCGGCGCTTGGACCTGATTCCCATCCTCCTCGCGCCAATGGTCCCCCAAGTCCTCGAGCTTCGCTCTCTGCCAGCCCCCGACGTCAACATCGGAGGGGACGGTGCTTCTGTCCCTAATACTCGCAATACTCGAGGCTCCGCCCTCCACCATCTCGCTATCTTGGGCTCCGTCCTCGTACCGATAGCCTTTCTGCCGTACATGATTACCCGACAACGGCTGAAATATCTCCAACGCAGAGTTGATGAAATAGCTACTACTACCACCGCGCTGGCGAAACAGCGTCATCCGGACGTGGGCCTTGGCCCTGGCGGTGACGCTGGAGCGTCGGCGCTTTTGGCCCAAATGCGGCAGGAGCTCGAGTTCATGCGAGAACAAGACGCTCAACACGCGAAGTCTCTTTCGGAGATGACCATGGACGTCGTCCATATAAACGAGGCGCTGGACCAGCTCGGAGCTGACATTACATCTACGCGAGACGTCAGTAGTGCTTATCAGGGTCAGCACATCTCGCGACAGGAGTTGGTTCAAACCGTCGAGAATGGTTTGCACAAGCTCCGTCAGGAAACGGAACCTGCTTCGGCAGAGCTCAAGGACCAAATCCGTGTCTTGCGAGGCGAACAGGAAGCGCTGAGGAGTGAACTGTTCAAGATCTCGGACCAGCTGCAATCTGCCAAGACAGGACCTCAGGCTGTGGACAGCAACGAGCTGCACAGACTTTTGCTCGAGGCCCGACAGCAGCGGTGAGCATGGGCTGTCGGGCTGTTGGGTCGTTCAGTGTCTGACTTGGACCAAGTGCGATATTCGGGGCCATTGGCTCGTCGCTGGGGGACGTCGCTGGGATCATCCAGAGGGTCGAGATCGAAATGGGCCATGAATACCCAGGAGGATATAATCCCGTTGAGAAGTTACGAGTTTAGTGTTCTCCCATCTGGACAGACTCTCTCTCCGTCATCGTCTAACTCCTTCTAGGTCCTTGCTCTGCAAATGCAAAATGAGACCTTTTTTGACAGAGACGGTGAGGCCCGTGGAAAGGGACGTCGCTGAAGGAAATGAGTGTGCGGTCTCGGTGTAAGAACATTCGAAGTGAACATCCAAAGTGTATCATGATGTATCGTACTGTAACTGGGTTCAGTTGTATTCTAATTTTAAATCTGGCTGAGTCGAATTGCACCCGTCTCATGTCCGAATAATTTCCCACAGCCGTTGCCAGCACTGTCCTCTTCTCCGTCGCCGCGTGTTTCCTGCATGTCCGAGGTGTACCACTCTATGCCCCTTTCTTGACCACCCTCCACTCCATACATCCCCACCATGTCGGCATCCGATGAGCCGTCTGGTACGGCCCCGCAACCTACCCCGGACATGCCTCCAACTTCCTCGACCGAAGAGCAGCAGGTCGACGAGGCTCTTGATTGGGAGAAAATCATTGAGCTCCGGACGTTCAGCGAGCGCAAGGCTTGGATTGAAGAGAAAATAAAGGTCCCTACCCAATGACGTCTTCTCATGAATACTCATTTTACCTCCAGTTTCTGGAACGCATGCCTCCCATCGAAGTTTTCGTCGGCATGGAAGCCGTCCGGGCATCTGCCGAGCACGTCCCTGGTCTTCCAACCCGTCAAGAACTCCAGCAGTGGCTGGTCGAACATGATGTTATTGAGAAGGAAACGGAAATATTTGACAGTGGGGAACTCAAGACGATTAAGAAATTCACGAAAGGTGCGTCGTGTACTCTCAGCGAGGAAATGGATCCTTATTTTACACAGCTGCTACCCAACGAAATCTATCCCCCGCGGACACTGACCTAATTGAATTAACACTGACGACTATTTATGAACTGGACAAGTTGCTGCATCTGTTACGAGACCGTTCGGAGAACCTAGAACTTCTGGGCGTCCGATTGTCGTGGGAGGAGTTCCGCACCGCAGCGTGGATCGACCGGCGCACTATCATTGCGGATCTCAAGACTTTCCTCGATACACGGGCGCGTTGGACACCTGCCGTCTATGAGGAAGTCGCCGCTCCCCCTCCCAGCACACAGAACCGACGTGCGTCTCTGACGTCGTTGGCGTCGGTAGCGTCGGACACGTTACTCGCGTCCGCCGGTTTCTCTCGGAGTGCTCGCTTCAAGCTGGCAGAAGTTCTTTCTCGGGACGCAGCGCAGTTTTCTGCGCGCGTGACGTCGCTTAGGCACAGCAAAATTTCTGCGGCTGGCAAAACGCTAGACAAGTTGATAGACACAAGTCGGAAAGCGGTACCAGAGGACTTGCTTGATGAACAAGACCGATTGGAGGAGAAGGGAATTTCCGAACTGGAGCACGTAGGCAAGTTCGTCATGAATGCTGTTATGCAATGGAGAAAGTACTGTCCCCTTTGCTCTATTGATTATCTTCGCTCATCGTATACTCCCAGAGCTGACGAAATCTATGTCGAATCGATGAAGGATCAAGTTGCCGCTCAGACCTTGTGGGACGACATTGAAGCTGCCAAATTTCAGCACCCCACAGCGCGGCAAAGTACCACTTTCGTTACGCGGGCCGACGCGTTGATCAAAAGATTGATCCTTCGAGGAGACCCAGCATCCTCGACCAGCACATTCCCTCGGCCGACACACGTTCTATTCCCCGAGCACGCATCGGTCAACGAGTCCGTTGTTCAGACACTTTCTTCAGAAATTTCAACCGCCCTCGAGTTGGCCCGAAAGGTGGAAGCTGTAGCCAAAGAATACCGCCTGAACTACGAGGCTGTCAACCGCGTCGAAACTCTTGTTCAGACCGCCTCCACCCTGTCAACGTCATTTACGAGCGTCATTGAGCGTCTCGAAAAAGGCGTCTCATCCACAGACGGCGATGGCACGCCTCCCGATCTCATGTCTGAGACCTGCCTTGAACCGACTCGTCATGCCGCTTTCCTCGCCCTCTTGCCTTCCGTTCTCAAGGAACAGGAAACGGCGAATGACAGCGCCGCTCAAGTTATCCGTAGCTCTCGCGGAGCCCTCCTTGGGCTAGATCGCCCGGGCATCGATCTAGCGTTTAAAACAACGGCTACTGCCGAGTTCCAACGACTATCGACGTTGCGTGGTCAAGCGCAGTGGACGAGGGATGATGTCACGACGCGAGTGGGCAGGTTGCGGGAGGCTAGAAAGATTTGGAATTTAATGGATGGCAATCTGAGCGAACTAGAAGAAATACGGCGTGAGATCGGCGAAGCCATGGAGAAGCATCGCTGGCAACAGGAGCTCAACACCAATGGGGCACCCCTCACACCGGAAAGCTTTTCAACTCCTCTTCCTGATTTGCCTTCCACCGAATCAGTCAAGCGTCTCGATGAACTGAACGCAAAACTGGTTCGCGAAATAGACGTTCCTCTGGCGGCCCTCTCTCGCACATTGGAGGCCCCGTTAAATGAACGGCTATTACGGAGTTCTGCCGGTCTAAAGCAGTTCCTGGAGCAGGTTAGGCAAATGGCCAAACTCCTGGAGGCGGTCAAAAGCCAGGCGATCGCCATGGGCACGGTTAGAGAAGATTTTAACGAGCTCCAGATTCGTATCGACGACCTGAAAGCACGTGTTGATACCGGAATTGAAGAGATTCTAGCGGAAAGACTCGTTGCCGCCGAACTGAGCAATTTCGATCGTGATCTCAAGACTGAGATCAACAATGTGCGGGCTGGAGTGAAGGTGTTCAGGGACAGTCTCTCTCAGCGCGTCTCTTTTGTGTCCATAGGTCCCCCACCCTCCACCATTACCACGACATTTGTCAAACACCGATTCTCTTCCATCGATCTGAAGCTGGCAGCTTTCGACGAACATCAGTCGGTCGAACTTCCGTTCGATCTACAGTCGCTCGATGATGCCGTTCGGACAGATTCAAACTCGTATGTCATGAAGCTCGGCGGCGAGCTGCAAACCCTGGAGCAACGAACCGCCCACTTCCGGCTCGCGCAGATGGCAAAGGACGTCGACTCTTCCCTCTCCTCCGTCACTGCAGACATCAACGAAGTTATCCAGCACTTTGTTACCTTCAAAAGCACGTACAGCACCATCTTTGGCCAGAGCGACACCTCCCAGCCACTTGCGGAGTTGGCGAAGGACGTTGAAAACGTTATGCAAGCTCGCCGTTCGCTCATTGCCCGATCCTTTTCCCCTATCCGTGAACTTCTTCGGCGGATGGACGCCGCTCCCGGCGCTCATGATGTCACTGTGCACGAAACCATGTACCTTTCTCGTGTCCGCGCGGTCAACGATGCCGAACTGAGGTTTAAAGCCTGGACCGATGACGCAGAATTGCTTACCAAACAAGTCGCCGAGGCTCAACGTCAAGAAGCCCAGCGACTGGAGGTCGAGCGCATCGCAGAGGAACAGCGCCTACAAGCGGAAAGACAGCGCATCGCAGTGGAAGAAGCTGAGCGTGCTCGTTTGGAACGGGAACGTCTAGAGGAGGAGGAACGATTGCGGCTAGAAGAAGAGCGTTTGGCTGAAGAGCGCCGGCTCCAGGCTGAGAAGGAGAGAATCGTGGCGGAGGAAGCCGCTCAAGCGCTTCTCGCCAAGCAGCGGATAGAAGCCGCGGAACGCGCGAGGCTAGAACTGGCACGTTTGGAGGAGGAGCGTCGGCTACAAGCAGAAAGAGAACGGATGGCTGCCGAGGAGGCTGAACGAGCCCGACTGGAGGGTGAGCGTCTGGAGATGGAGGCGAAGCTTAGACTTGCAGAGGAGCGACGAATTCAGGCTGAAAATGCCCGCCTCGCTGCCGAAACGGCAGAGCAAGAACGTCAAGCGGAGCAGCATCGACTCCAGGTTGAAAACGACGACCTGGAGGCTGAGGAGAACGAGCGATTCGTGCAGAAAGATGCCAACGCCAAGGCCATATCAGAAGTGAATCACGGTGTGTTCCGTCAATATTCCATCGTTTAATATCACTCAGCTGTTGTAGATGTTTTTGGATTGCGGATGGCTCCGTCGCTCGTTTCTGTCTTCCAAACTGCAGAAATGAATGAACTCCAAAATCATATCCTCAACCTGCGGAAGCGACTTCGTGCTTTGAGTATTGATGGCCTCGCGGGCGCCTCTTCGATATCTGCGACCTATCTCCCTCCTGGAGATGAACTTAGTCGGGTCATCCACGATTTCTTCTCACTCTGCGCAGAAGTTGCTGCCCTGCCCCCATCGGCAGAAGATCCTTCCGTGGATATGGAACTGAACTCGCTGAGAACCGAGATCACACGAGCCACTCAGCTTGTCGAACATTTGGAGAACCTGGCAGATTTCTCTCAAGGGCTGCGCCTCTGTGATGCCGCTCTCAGCGATCTTTTGGAGCACATCGATACATACCCGAACGTACCGTTGGCATTGACGTCTTCTTTCACAGCGCCGACTGATCGGCCTCCCGAGGAACAACTCACCTCGCGGCTCTCGTTCACGAGCTCTGCACTGGAACGTATGAATGCTTTGTTTGCAGCAGTTCGTGACGATCAGCGAGCAATCGTTGAACGGGACCGTATTCAGCAGACCTGGAGTGAGCTGGAGGAGATGGCCAAGGACAGGATAGTGGGCAGATGGTCGCGCCCAGCCAGCGTCAGTAGCTCTGGCCGTGGCTCTGGCCGCAATAGCAGTGCGTCGGTCAGAAAGTCGCCTACCAAGACTTCTACATATTCGGTTCTTTCTGCCTCCCCAAATGTCCCTCCCCAACGTACACGAAGCCGACTTGTTCCCCCACAACCACAAAGCGGTACGCGTCGTTCCACATTCGGGACGGAACGTACTCGGCCTATGAGCCAATTGTCAAACGTGTCGACCAATCGCTCACTGTCGGGACCCGTCGTACACGGTTCGACATTTGCATCGCGCCAACGGACATCAAGCTTGACTCCTTCAAATCATCCCCCTCCTCGCCGTCCGTCCGGTATGCCTACCGCTTCCCATCGGACCGCTTCCCCCAGCGTTTCCGATGCTTCCTCGTACTCTCGCTCTATCATGAGTCCCTCTCGGGCTTCTTCCACGTCCACGTCGACTTGGTCGCGCGCCCCAAGGTATTCACTGGCATCACTGCCCAAAACTGCCACTCCTCAAAAGAAGGCAGCCCCGCCGAGGAAGAAGTATGTTGCAAACCCTAAGAATAAACTCGACGTTGCTGTCGGCGATGTCATTAACAAACTTCCTGTTGGTATCATGATTGAGGGAGTATCCGATAGCTGGAAGGATCAGAGTGGAAAATATTGGATAGGCGACCAGGACCCGAAACTGTGCTTCTGCCGCATCCTTCGTTCTCAGACCGTCATGGTTCGTGTCGGAGGCGGATGGACAGAACTATCCAAGTGCGTTATACGTCTCATATGATGCTGGGGTGCTTATTCGATTACAGATTCATCAAAGATCACTTTGCAGACAGCTTCCGCCTGTTTGAAGATTCTCCTCCTCGACCGGGAGCTGGAGAAGCGAAGTGGTTCAGTTCTGCGACGCTACTTGAGGCAGCGGAACCAGAAACACCTCCACGGTCACCGCGCACCCCTGAGCCGCACGGCTCTGTCTTACCCTCTTTTTCTCTTATGACTCCGTCTGGGCGCAGCCCACAGTCGCTGAAATCCTCGCCATCGAACCAAGGCTCCCCTTTGACACCGTTACAGTTCATACGACGGGCGGATCCAGATGCTGTGCCCCTGCACCCTATCAGCCCTTCTAAACCGACACCGCATCCACGGACACGGACAACATCATCTACGCCCGCTCGCACCTCTGTATGGCGCCCATAACGCGCACTTCATCTCCTGTTTTTCATAGCGTGTACTCAGTAGCCTATCCCTATTAGATCTAGTCCTGTATTTATCTCCCGGGACACGGTATAATTAACAAAGAACTCGTAGTAGCAGCGATTGGATCAGATTCAATCGTTCGTGCGAAAAATCCACTGGTGGAAGATAGTGCGTGGGGAGGAGGGCCTAGAAGTACAAATTGGGTGGGAGCAATAGCTATGTGAGTTGTTGTTGGACATGTGCCACTATGTGGTAAGAACAAAGGTAGGATGGTTGTGTTAATTCGATTATTCACAAGGCCTTGACTTTCTTACGGGGCCGCACATTCTCTTTGTTTTCGTCGTCTCCCTGTGTGGCATGCAGCTTCTTTAGGTGTCGGGCAAGAAGGTCCTGTCGCCTGAAAGTGGACGGACAATACGGGCAGCCAAATGGCCGGGAGGTGTCGTGATTGCTTGTGTGGCGCTTGAGCTCGTTCTTACGAAGGAAAGTCGAGGCACTTCCAACCACGATTAGTCCTCTTTGTCGTGAAAAAATGGTAGACAACTGACCAATGCTCGCACTTGAACGGCCTCTGATCCAGATGAGAGCCGACGTGAATGATCATGTGGTCTCGCCTCTTGTTGACCTGCGTGCAGCCAACGACGTAGCACCGGAAATCCTTGATCATTTCGCCCTGGTCGGATAGTTTACCGGAAAATGATGCTAGCCAGTGCCTATTAAAATCCTGCATCCCGGGATTGCGCTGTTGGTACCGGCTGGCTTTGGCCTCGAGTTCCTCTTGATCTATTCCACGGTGCGCATCGAGGATAGGGGTCCCAGGAACAAACGAATCTGCGTGCTCCTCGACTTTGAGAATGTCGTCTTGCGTCGATGACTTTCGCTTCAGAATTCTCGGCCGAACCGTAACCTCCGGGAGAGCACTTGGGAGCGTCATGCAATCTGGGGCAACAGGAGCGACAGCATAACCTCCATCATCCATCTCCAACTTGACGGGCGAGGTCAGACGCAGCAGAGATCTGGTAAAGCCATTGGGGCCGAATCCCGTCGATTTAAAGACGTCTTCGTCGTAAATGTGCCCTTTGGTATTGGACGGCAGGGACTCCGAAGGAAAATCGAATGGTGCTGTGAGGTACGCAGGATCGATGCTCATGCTGCTGCTGGAACTTTGACTGCTAGCAGAGGCTTGGAACATATTGATATCCACCAAAGGAGCCGACATGTCGGGAGTGCGAAGAAAGTGTGAAGCCCACTCTGGTTTTACGACGATAGGGCTGCTTAATAGGGAAGATTTGGACGAAGAAGACCAAGAAGCTGGCAAGAGTCGGATTTCGCTGGAGGATGAAGGCAGGGTATTTTCGGGACTCGTTAGAGTACTAGTGAAGACGGAATCGAGCGACCAGGACGAGGAAACTGCAGCAGGAGAATAGGAGTAGTTGACTGAAGACTGGGGGGACGGGGCGCTCAGGCTTCGGGAGGAAGGGTATTGCACATCCAAATCGTATAGGCTGTTGAATTCCGATTCAAATGAAAGCTCGCCGAATGAAGGGGAAGAAGCGGCCAGCGCTATTGGTTCTGAGAGAGAGACGGGGCTCGCATCAATTTTCATCACGGCCATCGACTTTTCGTAGTCAAATGATGAGCCTTGTCGGAGGTAGCGTGAGGAAGTTATAGCGGTCCGTTTCTGAGTCTGGTTGGATGAGTAGGGAAGGGGAGTATCGGTGGAGCCTATTCCTATCCCTAAACCTACGAGTGTGGGCGGCGGGCCGTTGGACTGGAAACCGGTATCCGGCATGGGAATAGCAGGCGACGTTTCAAGCATAGGGAGCGGGTAATTGGGAAGGCTCGACGTAGATTTTGAGGAGATTGCTGATCGCGACGCCAGCGCCGGGCGAGTAGGGATGTTCAAGCAAGCAGTGGACAGAGATGCTGTGCGAGGCATGATGGGTGATTGCCTAGTATGATATCGTCAAGGAGGCTCAATTTGGGTGTACAAAGCGATTTTGCCTAGGGATGTGGGGCAGGTTGGTATGGGTTCAAAGAGAGCTGGCTTGGAGCTGGCGAGATTATTTCCTAAATGGGCGACACGGCGTCACGATCATATTTGGTTAGGTTATGTTTTCAAGCCGAGCGGCGAGGGTGTCTTCTGTGGTCGCGCTCTTTGGCGCAGGTGCAACCGCCTATCTCTTCATCCCGGATAAATCCCGCTCTGCGCCGACAGTCGATACTCCCTCGCTCTCTCCTTCCCATTTCACCAGGGCTACTCTTACTTCGAGCGAACCGAGTGGGCCCAACGCCAAGCTTCTCGTCCTCACTGTCCATGGTCTATCTGCCCAGAAAAAAAGTCCTTTGGCCCCGATATGGTCTGTATTCATCAAGGACGACGACATTCAAGTAGAACGGCCGTACACGCCACTTGAGGGGATCGACGAAGACGGGCGTATGCTTTTCTGGATCAAAAAATACCCCAAAGGCGAGGTTGGGTGCTGGCTTCATTCAAAAAAAGTTGGCGATACCATCGAGTTCCGCGGGCCATTGTCGACTTGGTCATGGAAAGAGAATGAATGGGACGAGGTTGTGATGGTAAAGACTTTGCTCATCCAGCGACTTCCATTGACGTGCGATTAGATATCCGGGGGAACGGGAATCACCCCATTCTATCAACTTTTGCATTCGTCCATTGCTGGAGGGCAGTCACAAACACGCTTTACACTGCTACATTCTTCGCCAACAGCTTCCGAACTACCTCCGCCAGAAATACTGGGTCCTCTACGGGCGTACGCAGCAGAAGACCCCGAAAAATTCGGCCTCCACCTTTTCGTGGACCGACAAGATAGCGGTACTCCTGTCGATGTCCGGCTGGGTCGAATCGGCAAGCCTGAAATTAAACGCTGCCTGGGATTGAACACTCCGTGGTGGCGGAGTGTGTTTGCGCAGGCGTCAACTGGCCCTCCAAAAAGAATCATGTTCCTCATCTGTGGGCCCGAACCGTAGGCGATTTCTCCTGGCTCCTGGCACGGATCTTGTGACTTATGGATTGCAGGATGATTACGGCGCTTGCTGGGCCATACGGACGTAATTTCTCGCAAGGGGAAGTCGGTGGAGCACTTGGAGAGCTGGGGTACACATCAAGGGAGGTTAGAAAGTTGTAGGCTAAGAATCTTGGTTACGCACTTGTAGTCAAACGGACTGTGTCAGCACATGTCGATCACTTGGCTAAAATATAACCCGGCGCTATTACTTGGGAGACGATATGCGTTGAACCACTGTTTCAGCTCTTTCCTCGTCTCTACCGATGGATGATTTCGGCTTCTCCTTCGAAGTCAAGCTCACAGACGAAGAATTGGCAAGGTATCTCGCACACAAGCGTCGCTGGTGCGAGCTTCAGCCCTTGGTCGAGTCTCGAGGCTATCGTCTTCCAAAAGAATACCACCCAGACCGCGTCTCGGTTTGGGCGGAGGCCCCAAAGGGCTACCTAGAGGAGCCTCATGTCTGTCTTTTATTCTCCAGCAACTTGACGCTCTTTTCACCGCCGTTCAATCCAAATCAGTACCCACATCTGCTCCAGGGGACACGCATCTCGGACGGCCGACCCGTAATACTCAAGTTCTCCAGGACGGACCTCTGGGAGTCGGCAATCTTTGAGCATCTGTCGTCCATACCCGACCCAGACAACCACACGATTCCCCTCTACGATGTAATCACCCCGCCCGCCCCACTGGGTGCGGACACTGCCGACCAATGGTGTATCGTCGTCACCCCACGCCTGACCGATTGCCGCAACAGGCACATCGACACCCTGGGTGACTTTGTCAATTTTCTATCTCAAGTCATCGAGGTGCGCTCCGAACCTACACCTTTGGTTTGATGCTTTGATCGACCCCGGTATCCAGGGTGTGTGCTTCATGCACCGATACAACATCGCTCACACGTATGGCATCTTTCAAATACTTGTATAGCGCTCAATTTTTTTTCTCAAAGGGATGTAGCGCGCACCAACATCGTCTGGGACGCCCGGGAAAGCGCTCCGGATCCAAAGGGCAAATCCAAAAAAAAAGAGCCCGTGTCCAAAAAATATTATTTCATAGACTTTGGGCTGGCCTGCTCCTACTCGAGTTTTGAGGAGCGCGGCCTCGTGCGCGGCATTTGCGGCCAGCATAGAAACATCCCCGAGCTGTCGGAGGACGTCCCCTATGATCCATTCCCTCTTGACATACGGTACGGCTCGTTCGTTTTCTTCCATTCACCCCGTGTTCAAATCCTGATGCAGACAGTTGGGTGAGATGCTGAAGCGAGACTACGTCGAGGTCTATCTTGGCCTGCAGTTCCTCGACCCTTGGATGGCCCGGTTACGGGACGACGACCCAACCCAGCGTCCGACAGCGCCCGAGGCGCTTGCGGGGTTTCAGATGCTCGTGTCCCAACTGCCAGAGGAGAAGCTCCGTGCACGCCTCATCGGGCGCGATGAGTGGCCATACGGACGCCGCATACTCATCGCTACAATTTTCTTCTGGATCATTGGCAACGGTACCTTTCTGTGGTGGAATTGGGACCGATTCAGCGTTCCCATTTCTCCAGTCGTCGTTGAGCAACACCTCGCATGAGTTCACTGATTATAATAGTTTCCTCGTATAGATTTTATAGTGCAAAAGTAGGCCCACCTGGGAGCGTAATAGTAATACACATGTAGCAATTTCATTAGAATTCAGGCGGTATCATCTACGGACTCTACAATCTTCCACCCGATTTCCTTTCCGGCCCAGAAAGGTACGACAGTGTCGTCGCCCGCGCCGTATGTGCCCTCGACAAAGTGGTGCCCAATTTTTTGCAGTATGACCTTGTTTTCTTTCTGTTCGGCGCTCAAGTCTCGGTGATAAAACCGGCGCCCAAATGCACTAGCGAATCCATCCAGCTTATCTAGAGCGCCGAATGATTCCAGTAGGTGGGCCACGAGGGGAAGGAGGATCGGAGAAGTGTAGATCCCCGCCGCGCAGCCTTGGGTCGGAGTGCTCGTGGATTTGGAATGGACCGGGTGGGGCGCCGAGTCGGAGCCCAAGAAGAAGCGAGGATGGGCTGCGTTCGTTGTACACAGAGCGTAATACATTTCAAGCACAGGACATACCTTCCCTGATCACTTCTCGCAAGGCCTCTCTGTCGTCCGGGAATTTTGCGACGGGCTTGCAGAAATTGAACGACTGGCCAGCCCAGTCGTCTACCGTCAGCGCGAGGTGGTGGGCGGTGATTGTGCACGCGACTGTGGCACCGCAGACCTTGACGGCATCGACAGCTGCGCGGGTGGTTGCATGTTCGAGCACGATGCGGAGATGCGGGAAGGCCTTATGCAGGGAATGAAGATGCGGTATGAATTGGGGCTCCGCATTGAGGATATGGGTGTTCTGGAGCACCGTCACACGGGGATGGGCCGGGCGATGCTCGGGTAGCTCACAGTGGTAGGATCGGAGGGCACCTCGCCATGCAGGTTCAAAACCATATCCACACGCTGCATTGCTTCGAACACGGGATAATACATTTCGTAAGACTCGATACCGCCATCCGAATTGGTTGTGACGCCTCTGGGGTAAGATTTGACGCCGACGATGCCCGCTGCTTTTGCCTTGACGATCTCGTCTGGGGTGAGGTCTGGGGACAGGTAGAGAGTCATTAGGTATTCGACCGAGGGATCGATTGCCTCGAGGGTCTTCTTGTAGGCCAGCGCCTGGGCTGTGGTTGTGATGGGTGGCTTGAGGTTGGGCTGGACGGGATCAGATTGCGATATGTTGTTTGAGCAGGTCGGGTACCATGACATAGGCGAGTGCAAAGCCGCCTTGCCGGACATGGGGAGTAACGAGGGCTGCTATTGATCCTTGGCGCAGATGGACATGAAAGTCTGCGGGCGAGGACACTGAGATTTGGGTCATGGTGGTGGTCAAAGCAAATTGAAAGACACGATGGCCGTGTTTGGGCCACACCACCACGTGACCGGGCGCGTCAAGGTTGAAAGTTTACTAGCAACCGCCATGGTCAGTGCTGGGTCAATAACCGTCGCAGGTCCGTATCTCTCTTCCTACGCCACTACGACTGACCCTCTTCCAGTACGCGTCCGTCCACCAACCGCATGGGAGGCAGCTCGTCTCCCAGACCCCTGCTACGATACCACAATCCGCGGAGACGGCGCACTCTCCACCCCGCGCGCAGTCACCAGCACAGCATGCCTCCGCGACGTCGTTCAGGTCATCGACGACCGCATTCTCACTTTTGATCCCGACGAGAAGGACCGCTCAAAGGCCTTCGTGGAACGCGGCTTCATGCCCCCGGGCACAAAACGCTACAAAGACAAACGCTTTATGTTCGACAAGGTCTTCGACAACGATGCCCACCAGCAGGATGTATACGAGGCTACCGCTCAGCCGCTCCTCCAAGGGCTTCTGAATGGGTACAACGCTACTGTGTTTGCTTATGGCGTGAGTCTCGAGCTGTTCCGTGTTACCTCTCTGGGCTCTAACGTTGCGCAGGCAACTGGCTGTGGCAAGACTCACACTATCAGTGGCACAGAAACAGACCCTGGCATTATCTACCTCACCATGGCCGACCTATTCCAGCGCATAGACGATCGCCGAGACGAATGGAATGTCGAGGTCATGGTCACATTCCTAGAAATCTACAACGAAGAGATCCGCGACCTCCTTGCCGACCCCAATACCCCCACCCCACGCGGCGGACTCTCCATCCGAGAGGACAAGACTGTCAAAGTCGCAGGGCTTGCCGAGCTGCGGCCCAACTCTGCGGAGGAAGTGAAAGAGATCGTCTTACAAGGAAATCTGCGCAGAACCCAGAGCCCGACCCTCGCCAACGCAACCAGCTCCCGCTCGCATGCGGTTCTGCAGGTCCATGTCACCCAGTCTCCCCGCACCGCTTCCCTCTCAGAGCAGCGCACGATGGCCACGCTCTCCATCATAGATCTCGCGGGCAGCGAGCGCGCAGCCGCGACCACCAACATGGGCCAGCGCATGGTCGAGGGCGCCAATATCAACAAGTCCCTCCTCGCGCTCGGAAATTGCATAAACGCCCTCTGCGAGAGCGGCGGCGCGGTCCGCCACGTTCCCTATCGTAACAGCAAGCTCACGCGCCTCCTCAAATTCTCCCTGGGCGGCAACTGCAAGACGGTCATGATCGTCTGCGTTGCCCCCACCTCCAACCATTTTGACGACACACACAACACACTCGTCTACGCTGATCGCGCGTCGAAGATCAAGACGAGAGTCGTCACGAGGAACGTCGTCAATGTCGATAGACATGTTGGGCGATACGTCGAGGCAATCAACCGTCTCAACACGGAGATCGAAGAGCTCAAGGCTAAGCTTGCGGGAAAAAACACTGCGGAGAGTGATATCATGCGGAGAAAGAAGGCAGAGGCAACGGCAGAAGTAGAGCGGGCCAAGACGGACCTCAAGGTCAAGGTGGAGCAAACCAAGACGTCTATCGCGGACGGCGCCGTTTGTACTGGGAAGATATCCGTCGCAAAAGCAAAGTTGGTCGCTATTCATACACGTTTGGCTGAAATCACCGGACGGGCCTCTCCATCCGGTGCGCTCTCCGCCGATTTAGAGGCGGAGAAGGCTCTGCTTCAAGCGCTGGCTGGACCAGAAGAGCAGGCCATCAAACCGGACTCTGCCTTGACGGCTCGCCTGAAACGGTCGTCCAACTCGAGTGCCATGTTCGACGCTACGATGCGGGCCGTGTCGGAGAGGCGCTCTGAGAAGTTGGATGATGTCAGCGCGGACAATGTCAAACTTGATGCCCGGTGCAGCAAGGCAGAGATGGAGAGGGTCAAGGCGGAGGGAGAGAGAGACGCGATGAAAGATGCGGTGCAGGACATGGCGGATCTGTTGGTGGGCCTCGTTGGGATGCTCGGCAGATGTACAGTCATGGTCGGGGATGCCGTGAAGGCCTTGAGTGGGCCCGAAGGCCAGGACGATGCCAGCAAGGTCGCCAGCCTGCTGTGCACCCTGAAGGAGAAGAACGACGAGGCTTTCATGAAACTGGTCGGGCACTCCACCGAGGCATACTCAAACGACCGGGGCATCGCTGTTTTGGAGGGTTTCCAGGGCTATTCAACAACGTACACTCGCCGTATCAGTTCAGGCCCTGCTGCGCTACAACAGGCCGCTGCTGCAAGACCGGTGCCGAGTTCCAGGCGCTCGTCTTCGTATGGGTCCAAGCCCTCCGCGTCTAACACGTCCATATCCAACACTTCGGCTGGATCTCCGCGGCGAACTTACAGGGCCCCGCGCAAGTCTTTGCGCTCCAGTATGCAACCCTACAGACGAGTCTCGGACAAGGAAAAGAAGGGTCTTGGGAAGAACGTCCAGTGGAGAGACGAAGCGGGCCAAGGAGACTTGGACGCTGTGTCAGTCATTCCCGCCGATGTGTCATCTTCGTCCTGGTCTACCTCTAGTTCGTCCGACAATCGGCCGGCTGCATCGCAGAGGAGCATGTCGCTTGGTGGCTCCGAGAGCGAATGGGAAGATGAGAACGAGAAGACCGATGACAGCGTTAACCTGTCCATGTCTCTCCCAGCATCGACACGCGACAGTACGGCATCGTCTTCGCGGTCGTATGGCTCTCTAGGGGGAGTGGGCGGTGTCCGACGATCGCGCCCAAGCCGCTTGGACCCCAATTTCCTAAAGTCGAAGCCTAAAGGTTCGACTCTTGGAAGCCTAGCGGAAGACGACGAAAGTGGGAGCAGCCCAGAGAAACCCCACTATAGTCATCGCCCGCTGTCCGACGTTATGAACCATCTTGACAATGGTGGGACCAACCGCAGCGGCTCGGGGAACAGTTTCAAGTCCCGGGAGAGACATGTACCACCGACACCCAGAGCTGGCAACGCTGGTACTGGCACCGGGTTGGGAAGGAGCGTCGGCGGCAGGAGACGATCACTTGTTGGCCCGATGCGAAACGAGAAGGGAAGGAGACGGTCGAGCCTGATTCCGCAACTTTCGCCGGTCAACGGGGACGTTCCGAAAATGCGGCGGGTTCTGCTAGCAAGCCCCTCGAAGCGGGTGAAGCGGGTGTCGTTGACCAAGGTCGTCAGCTCGGTGAAAGGCCCTCAACTTTCGACTGGATCGTCCATGCTCACAGCGAACCTGTCTGCACTCGCCCCGCCCTCTGCTGGTTTTGATCCAAACGCTAGTGTAGACTTGAGCTTGAACAAGGGAGCGAAGCCAACCTGGAGATGATTATTTCTTGCATTCGGATTGTAATACTTGTAACACTCTTTTGTTATCCTCAGCACCTGCAACTCTACGCTCATTCATGCATTTCATTACCTATTGTATGCACTCCTCACTCTGTCATGTGAAATCAGATATACCCAGCCTCACATCCATCGAAGTAAAACATGCATCCGCCTATATTACACGTTTTACCTCGAAGAAGGACTGGGAGGAAGTGTTAGGGCCCGGAGGCGAGGAAGGATCCAACTGGATGGCTCACTTTTAAATAATATACCTGCCACCCAACGACCAGGAATAACACAATGGCCTGGAGCACAGACCACCATTTTACACGTGCGTTCGTCGACTCTGCAGTGTTCCTGTGTGTTCGTTCCCGGACGACGATATATTCCTGCTCGTCTTTGACTTCTTGCAGACCATTTGACAGAATGCGTATTTCGCGCTCGATGGGGGCAACAACGTCGGCTGCCACAGGGATCAGAGTTTAATTCGGTTATATAGCGCAGTACGAACCATCTTCTCCTACATAAATTACTCCGTGGACATTGAAACTGGACAAATGGTGTGGGAATCAACGACGAGTTGAGACCAACTCGGCATACCTGACTATTTTGTCTGCAATTGCGCTCATTTGATTAGAGAAGCAGTATTCATGTCGCCCGTCCTTCTCTGCCGTTATTGAGAGAGTACCGGTCGATTGTCGTATTTGTTTGCCAAGAAGACGGGCCTCTGGGTCTGAAAGCTGTAGGTATTCGTCTGAGCGTGCATGACGCGACTGGTAGACAGGGGTGCGAACCCAGAAATCAATGTCGAGATGGCCCCCTCCGCCGACTTGGTAGGTGACTGTCATCTATGGACGCATAAGGAGGGAATAGGTTGGTTCGGGCGCGAAGGTGGACCTTGTCATGCTTGTGCAAATCTTCGAAGAAACATTCCTTCTTGCCGGCGTCGACGTCGATGAGGTGGGCGGAGATGAGTGGAGGAAGTAGGAAAAATAGGGAGAGCAACGGAGCGAGAGAGCATAATATTTTGGTCATTGTGGAAGAAGGACGTGTAACGAGACAAGGTGTCGACACAGCCACACTTCTTGGACTTGTTGTCTTCCTACCACCAGTCTCTAATTCTTACTTCTTTCATCCTTGCTCTACGATGGCCGACGATAATGCGCTTGCGCCAAAGGTACGCCCCTCCGTCCTTACTCCGCTGCGCTGCCAGTGGCAACCTAGCCCCACATCTGATTCGCTTTTTCTTCCTTTCAGCAGGAGGAGGAAATCGACCCTCATTTCGAACCCGTCATCAAACTTACGGAGCAAATCGACACGAAAACTCACGAAGAGGACGAGGAGGTTCTCTTCAAGATGTGCGTGTGCATCATCGCAAACCCGGCTGTTCCGCTAACTCTTCATCTCTAGGCGCGCCAAATTGTTCCGATTCGACGCTGACGCCGCCGAATGGAAGGAGCGTGGCACGGGCGACGTCCGTTTACTTGCGCACAAGGAGACACAGAAAGTCAGATTGGTGATGAGACGTGATAAGACTCTTAAAGTCTGCGCCAACCACGTCAGTGAGTACCCAATCGTTTCGAGAACATCGTATTCTTCTTCTGACCGCTTCACAGTCTCTTCCGACATGCGGCTCCAGCCCAACATCGGATCCGATCGGTCGTGGGTCTGGAAAGTCGCCGCAGACTACTCTGAGAGTCCCCCGACGGCAGAGACTCTGGCTATCCGGTTTGCCAACTCTGACAGTGAGCCACAAACATGGCGCGCCATTTTCCTCTCAAACTGACCGCGTGGCTCAAGATGCCGCTCAATTTAAGACTGCATTCGAGGACGGGCAAAAGAAAAACGCGACCCTCACTGCGGCTGCTCCGGGAGAAGCTGCAGCCCCCCCTGCTGCTGAGGCGAAAGCAGCAGATGCCAAGACCGTGGCGCCCGCAGAGGAGGATAGCACCGCTCCGACGACTGCTACTGAGGCGAAGGCTGAGGCTGCCGCAGATGCCAAAGACGGAGACAGTCACGCTACCACAGGTGGTGAGACTGCACCCGCTGCGGACGATGGTGCCGGCGCCGAGTAAACTGCTCTCCCTACACGTCTTTGCTTCACCTCCCTGGCCTCCGCCTCCCCACGATAGTTTAGTACAACACATAGGGAACGAATGAATGATGATTTTGTATGCCAGAGCGCGATTTACAATAAGTATTACAACAATGATCCTGTAGATAAACCCTTCATCCCTGACGGTTCTTCTGGTCCCAGTACGGGCGCTCTTCTGCAACCCAGGCCTCCCAGAATGCCACGGTTGAAGCGTCGTTCTTGGGCCAACATCGGGCAGGAGCCTCTCCTTTGATCGTGGCAGTAGTGACGAGAACATGTCCTATGTCCTATAAACGTCATGGTCAGAACGCAATAATGCGGATAGCAGCAACTACACCCACCGAGCCGCTGTTAATGGACCGAGGTCAGCATCAAGAGCTCTTTCTCGCGATTCAATCGACTTACGGGACATCATACAACGTGTCAAGCAAGACCTTCTCCTAGAAGCAAAATGAATGGTGTCGATATAAAACATGGAGACAAACCATAACCCCCCGCAGTCCTCTGGCGCCGCCACCTCGCTCCATGGCCTTGACGCAAACCTCGTCGAGTGCGGCGCTGGTAAACTTGATCTCAACGCCAATGTCACCGAACTGTGACTGGTATTGTGAGACCAGAGACCCGTTGATTTCCGTTAAGATCCGACGCAAATCCGGAACAGTTAGCGGAGCAAGCATTGCGGTAGTGTGGATGCGGGAGACGAATTCTGGCATGAATCTAACGCGATGAGCTTGGATCGTGGTGGTCAGAGATGACGAACCCATATTTGACAAGATCTAAGCTGGATTAGGCGACGAACAGCGATAGATAGACGACAAAAACGTACCACTGGTCTCTACGGATTGTTCCAGTGTCAAATTGGGTGTAAAATGGCTTCTGGAAGCAAAGCCCATGGACTTTCCAGACCGGTTAACATCGATATATGTGAACAAATTCCTAGTCGCTTACTCCACGACTCTTAGCAAGTCTCGTCTTGATGATGTCATCCAAACCTACAAAAGCACCACTGAAAATAAAGAGTACGTTCGTCGTATCGATGTGGTGTTGGGTTTCGGGTCTTCCTGAGTTGGGCCGTTCCAGCGAGTGGCTACAAGTGATACGGCCTCCACCTACCAGTTGATGGGTCGGCCTTGGACTGCACGGTAATTGTGGCTCCTTCCATCATTCGTAGGAGAGCTTCCTGAACGCCTTCTCCTCCAACGTCGCGAGAGCCGTCTGTGCCCGACTTTCTCGCAATCTTGTCGATTTCATCGATGTATATGATACCCGTACTGAAACTGGAATGAGAAACTGAGAAAAGGCAGGGTAATGATGAGACCTTGCACGTATTGGATCTCCGTGTGCGGCGATTAACTAGATATTGTTCAGATGGGAAGAAGAAAGTGATCCGGATGTATTTACCAGGCGTTGTATGCAGGTGTCCACATCATCCCCGACGTATCCTGCCTGCATGAATATTCAGGGATCGAATGCAGTGGTTGGACCTTCAGTACCTGCGTAAGTGTCGTCGCGTCTGATGTGAGGAGTAGCAGTGAAAAAAGGGGTCAGAGCAACAATTCCGAGCGGACGCACCGGAAACTGAAAAAGGTACATCAAGCACCCTGGCCAGAGTCCGAACCAAGTGCGTTTTGCCTAGTAACCACGTTATTCCAACGATTCCGTTTGCCGCGCATGGTACATACCAGATCCTGTGGGGCCACTTGGTAGACTTGAGTCTTAACGGCACGTCTCAGTGAACCAGAACATACATCATCATCACATTGCTCTTGTCGAACATCGGAGCGCGTAGCGGAGGAAGCTGGCGTGGTTCTGCAGGTCGGCGTATCGGTCGCACATAAGCCGTCGAAACGCCGGAAGCTTCATAACCCGTCAACTGGGAGAATATACGTCGAATGGAAGAGCGCACGGTCTTCAGGCTCATGCTCAGGCATTGACATCCCAGCTTCCCTTTCCCGAGCTTGCCAAACACGGCGTATCCGTTGGTAGTGAAAGAATACACTATACACATCCATATTGAAGGACCATATGTTTTGAGAATCACACTTACGAGACGGACAAGACCTTCTTAGCGTACACTTGTCCAACGACAAATTGATCGAGATATTGGGACAACTTGCACGCTTGGTGTTACCGAACCATAGCCTGTTTGCACAAATTTCAAGTACCTGCTTCGGCCCCGTCAACCTGAACGGAGGTGCAAAGTCCGGATGCGACCTAGGAAACCGTGGTCGCTCTCCCAGATCGTGTTGTTGTGGTTGGGAGCGCATGTGGCGATTGAAATATTGAATGGGTCGCAGAGAAGATGCTGCGTGGGAAGGCTTCACACCGTGAAAGCGGTGGGAGAGCGACCCAGGAGGAAAACGCATCTTGAGACACTGCGAGATACCTGTACTTGTCGTACCAGGAGAGCTGCGACCGCACACGGTGATCGCTCGCTTATCCCGCGCCGACAACTCGGCCAAACAAACGTCTTCGCGCGTATATCAAGTGCTTCAATGGGTAGGCGCTCTCGGTCCCCTTCACCTCGCCGAAGGTACGATGACCGTGACCGCGAACGAAATCGCGATGGCGACAGGGACTCATCTCGACGGGTAGACGACACCGAATCTGCCAGGCGAAGCAGGAAGCGCAGTCTTAGCCTGGACAGAGACGATTCGTCGAGGCGGAAGCGGGACAGAAGCCGTAGCAGGGACCCCGAACGAAAGGACAAGAAGTGCGTATGCGTACTCCATGATCAGGCTCATCTCTCTGATTCTGCTTCAAGGCGTAAACGAGACAAATCCGAAGAACGGAGAGCGCGAAAGGCGGAAAAGAAACGCGCAAAAGAGGAAGAAGAAGCACGACAGGTCGCAGAGCTGAGCGTATACAGCGCTACCGACAACCCGTTCCACGATGTCAACTTGGGTCAGCAGTTTAGATGGCACAAGAAGAACGAAAAGGAACGGAAGCAGGGGATGTCTCTAGCCGATTCGCAGAGACGGGATGCAGTAAGGCGCATGGAAGCAAAGGAGGAATTGGACCGGTTGAATAAAAGACGGGCGGAGAGAGAGGTCGAACAGCGTCTCAGGGAAGAAGAGGAGATGAGGATGGCCCGACTTCAAGAGTCAGCTCAAATGTCGGAATGGCTTTCCAAGGATGGTGACTTCCAGCTCGAGCAGGAGAGACGACGAGCGGCGATACGGATAAAGGAAAAGCGAGCCAAAGCAATCGACTTCCTGGCTCTCAACCTGAAATATGTCAACCCGCCGGTCGAAGAAGATGATGCTGCAGAAAATGATGATGCTGGCTTAGAGATAGATCTCGACGAGCCGTACAACATCTTCGATGTGAGTTGCGTTTGTGCTCATATCATTTGACACTCATTCCGGTCAGAATCTATCTTCCGAACAAGTGGAGGAGCTTCATGAAGATATTGAGCGTTACCTGACTTTGGAGCAAACCGATATAAACATTGATTTCTGGACGGTATGCCCTCTCCAAGCTCCTCATCATCGTAATTTAACCTCCAATTAACGACAGAACATGATGGTAATCTGCAAAGATCGTCTAGAACGTATCAAGACAAGCCAGCGTATGGGTGTCGAAGCTGCAGCTGCAGTCGAATCCGACATCGCTGCCTTGTTGGCGGGGAAATCCTACGACCAACTTGTCTCTCTCCAAAGACAAATTCAAGACAAGCTCACCAGCGGCGAGCCGCTGGATACCGACTACTGGGAGGGCCTCTTGCAGAAGTTGCTTGTGTGGAAATCGAAGGTGCTTCAACCTGAAACTTGTTCATTCGAAATGAGTGCTTAAATCGTTAGGCTAAACTCAAAGGTGTACATGAGGTTGTCGTCCGCAACCGCTTAGAGCAACTTCGTAAGCGGCAAAGAGATGAAGCCCTCCAGGCTCAGGAAGAGCTGTTGGCGGGTGTCGCCAGATCCGCGTCCAAACGCACGGAGCCTGTTGCCGAGCTCGACATTGTGGAGCAAGAAGTCGTTCCTATCGAAGAGATGGAGCAATATCACCGGGACATGAGTCCTCCGCTCCTTGACATTACTCGTCTAATGCTAGAGGAGCGCGAGATTGATATTCTGACGGAAGACGAACATCGCCGCGCCCTCGTGAGTCGAATCGTAGCAACCAATACCGTTTTATTCATCAAGTATCCACTCCAGTTCGCTCAACGTCGGGCTGTCGCTGCCTCTCGATTCGTCCCAAAAGCTGCTCAAGCTGTTGTTGAGACTCCAGATGATGAAGAAGCTCCGAGTGGTGCGGACTTGGCTTCTGAAGCTCTATACAGAGCGGAAGCCGAAAAGGATCTCGACGAAGAAGAAGAGTTATTCAATCTCGAAGAAAGCATCGCCAATCCGACGTCCTATAACTGGGAAGACAAGTACAGACCGAGGAAGCCACGGTACTTCAATCGTGTGCATACCGGTTATGAATGGAACAAATACAACCAGACGCATTACGAGTGAGCATATTCTGTCCTGTTGAACCACTTCCCTGACTCTCGGCGTAGTACGGACAATCCTCCTCCAAAAGTCGTGCAAGGATATAAAGTCGGTGGAGCTTTGGTCTCTTGATTGCATCTATTGACTTCGAACGTAGTTCAATATTTTCTACCCAGATCTTATCGACAAGACCAAAGCGCCGACATACAAGATTGTCAAAGAGCCGGGTAATGACGAGACTGTGCTCCTTCACTTCAGCGCCGGCCCTCCATACGAGGATATTGCATTCCGGATAGTCAACCGTGAGTGGGAATTTTCGCACAAAAGGTAAAGTGAACATGCCGTACATCCTTGGCTTCCACCAACAAGTCTATTGCAGAGGTTTCCGCAGTAGCTTTGATCGTGGCTGTCTATCTTTGTGGTTCAATTTCAGACGGAACGTACGTTGGAACAGTGGTATCACGGCCCCGTCCACTACTCACCTTCTCTCATTCAGTTCTATCGCAAGTAGACCATTCTTGGATCGTATATATATATATTCCGTATGAATGAAGCCAATGATGCCGGCAATTTGACTTTCCCTATTTGGCTTCAACTGGCATTGGGCCAAAGCATCACAATAGGTGTGTGGCCGCAACCACCCATTTCCATCTTACGCTGGCATTTGCTGTGCGCGTGGCCGATGTGCGATCAATGCTGCCCTTTGTGCTTGTGCCACCCGCGGCTTCTCTTAAGAGACTCGAAAGTGACACGCCACCGTCTATCCATGTCTTGGTCATCCCCCGAATCACTGCCACCCCTCATGTTTTTCACCAACACCGTGGTGATCGACAACAGTCCTCCAGGGATGACGCCCACGCAGGACAGTCCATTGGGCACCGCTGAGGGTGCCGTTTTACCTATCATTTCAAGTCAACGTATCAAGTACTTCAATGCCACCGTTGTCCCTTCAGAGAAGAAAATAGCACCTTCGGTCTCAAGCATCAGTAACGTATGCCCTCGCTGGTCCGAATGGGGGACCTCCCAGTTCACTTTCGACTATCTCTTTATCCTTTTAACATCGTCGATGGCCCCCGAACGGTGATCAATCTCAATGAAAGTATCCTCACGTTCACTGAAGATGACATTTCAAGGTTCAAACATCGATATCGCGAGCAATACATGGATACCATCTTCAAGCTCAGCATAATCATCGAGTCTATTGGGAAGATGCCAGACGGATCGCCGCCACCGTCATTCTTCCAAAGTTTCTATTTTGTGCGCCGCTTGTTCCCGAACGGATTTCTTGCGGCCGAGGATTTCACAAAAGAGGTTGGGGCTCTCACTGTGAAACTCTTCGCGCTAGGAATCGCGGTGGCGAACCAAGCCATTTATGAACAACGGAATCTCAACCTTGATTGGTGAGCACTTGTTGTTCTATCCTCCCTGATTTGCCCTAATTGCCAGCGATCCGCAGGGAGCACATGTGTGGGATCCCTGATTCACATGTCGACGCGCTTGAAACCACAGCCCTAGCCGCGCTGAACGGCGAGATCTTCGATTTGTCGCAGAACAGAGTCATGTACTTGGAATGGCTGGACCATCTTGGGTGCCATACTCAGTTTCAGCACTCCCGTACCGGACAAACCTACCTCCAGAGTACGGCGGATCTCATCGCATTCGCACATGCAAGGGCCTTCTTGCTTCCGCGTGAAAATCGCCGAAGGCACATCCAACCCATACAGCTCCTATTCCTCGAGGATTTATGCCTCATGCTGCTTTGGCGAACAGGAATGACGCAGCTTCGACCCGAGACCCAGGACAACCTGTTTCAAGGCAGAACTGCGAGTCGCGCATTACCCGGCGGTGTGCGCCCAACGGCAGCAGATGTTCTTGCGGCTTTAGCAGAAGAATGTACTGCACGGTTACTGTATCCCCTCAGCGCGCGAGTGAACCGCTCTTGGTCTTGGTCGAGTTGAGCTCGGGCATCGGGCAAGGCGAGTCCGCCACTTGTACCACGTGTCGGGCGCGTCGTTTGCAGGAATGCGACGCGTTTCTCAGTACTCTATTTGTTCGTATACTATTTTGTGGACGCCAATAGAATATTTTCGACGGAACCAGAGTCGATCGCGATCTGCTTCGGCGTATTTTGGCAGTGGAAGGTGGTGGAATGTTCACGTGCAATGCCAATATTGACAAAGATGGCGGTGCCGAGTCGTAAACGCTCTCTCTCTCTCACCACTCGTTCCAACACTATACTGAAATACACCCACCAATGGCCGCCTCATCCGACGTAGACTTGAAGATGGACGTGGATGAGCCTGCAATTGACGAAGGCCTGTACTCGCGTCAACTGTAAGCATGCATTCTACTGTCCTGAGGTTTCTGGTGCTTACTTGGCCCTGAGTTATGTACTTGGCCATGAAGGTGGGCCGCGTTCTTCACTTTCAGATAGCCTCTTGTTGATCGAATGTAGCGATGAAGAAGATGGCGACGTCCAATGTCCTGATCGTTGGTGCACAGGGTTTGGGAGTCGAGATAGGCACGCTCCTTCCCGTTCTGAGGTCAATCTGCTCATTCTGAATAGCCAAGGACATCGTCTTGGCCGGCGTCAAGTCGGTCACCATATTCGATCCAGAACCAGTGACTATACAAGACTTGAGCTCACAAGTCGGTTACATTCGTTATGCAGAGCGTGCCATTCTCATCTACTTCCCAGTTTTTTCTCCGGGCGGAAGATGTTGGCAAGTCTCGAGCGGACGCTACGGTTCCCCGACTGGCCGAGTTGAACGCCTACGTCCCCGTACGGAATCTGGGAGGAACCGCGGGCCAGGAGATCACCGTTGAATTGATCAAGGGCTTTCAGGTACGCTCTTATTACTATCAGAGTCTTTCTAACCTCGTTTACAGGCTGTCGTCCTGTGCAACGCGTCGTATAACAAGCAGCTGGAAATCAATGAGTGGACCCACGAGAATGGTGTTTTCTTCATTGCAGCAGAAACACGCGGGCTGTTTGGGTACGCTCTTATTTTTAGCTTGGGATTGGTTCAACCTATTTCGCAGCTCTGCTTTCAACGACTTTGGCCCCAAGTTCACCTGCGTTGACCCAACTGGAGAACAACCTTTGACGGGGATGATCGTTTCTGTGGAGCAGGTGATTTTTTTACTTCGACGTGTACCCGCATTCCACTTGAACTGCATCTCAGGACGCGGAGGGCTTGGTGACATGCTTGGACGAGACTCGACACGGCCTGGAAGATGGCGACTATGTCACATTCACCGAGGTCCAAGGAATGTCAGAACTCAATGGATGCGAACCTCGGAAAATCTCGGTCAAAGGCCCGTACACCTTCACCATTGGCGACACGACCAACTTCAAGATGTACAAGGCCGGTGGGATTTTTACGCAAGTGAAGATGCCGAAGACCATCGAATTCGTTCGTTTCTAATCTCAAATCATCTGTTGACAGTCAACTCAGTTTTCTCCAGAAATCTCTCCGAGAATCGCTCAAAGCTCCCGAATTTTTTATTACGGATTTTGCCAAGTTCGATCGGCCGACTACTTTACACGCGGGCTTCCGAGCGCTTTCTGAGTTCCAAACACAACACAAACGGTTACCGCGTCCTAGGAGCGGCGAAGACGCCACAGCGTTGGTCACTCTGGCCAAGAAGTTCGATGCCGAAATCGACGAGAAGATTGTCACAGAGCTTGCTTATCAGGCAACTGGTGATGTATCCCCTCTCGTAGCCGTCATCGGAGGGTTTGTAGCGCAAGAAGTGCTCAAAGCTTGCTCTGCCAAATTCCATCCGATGGTCCAGCACATGTACTTTGATTCTCTGGAGTCACTTCCCGCGACCTTGCCCTCGGAAGAGGAATGCCAGCCCTCCGGGTCACGTTACGATGCTCAGATCGCTGTCTTCGGTAAGACGTTCCACGAGAAAGTCGCCAACCACCGTCAATTCTTGGTCGGATCGGGTGCCATTGGTTGTGAGATGCTGAAGAATTGGAGTATGATGGGTTTGGCGTCTGGGCCCAAGGGAGCCATCCAAGTGACTGACCTCGATACGATCGAGAAAAGCAACTTGAATCGGCAATTCTTGTTCCGGTCGAAAGATCTGGGAAAATTCAAGGCCGAGGTTGCTGCCGTCGCTGTCTCGGAAATGAACCCAGACCTGAAGGGCAAGATTTTGGCCAGGCAGGATGCCGTAGGCCCAGCGACCGAAGGTCGGTGGTGTGATGGTTATCTTACATGGATCATTCTCATACGGTCGCCCAGACGTTTACACTGAAGAGTTCTTCAAAAACATTGACGGAGTAACGAACGCGTTGGACAACGTAAAAGCTCGTAAGTGGCTCGGCCGGCTCGTCTTTGTCACCTAAACCGTATTCGTTAGGTTTGTACATGGACCAGCGATGCGTCTTTTACAACAAGCCCCTGCTCGAATCCGGCACGTTGGGAACCAAGGGAAACGTTCAAGTTGTCGTACCTCACGTGACCGAATCATATGCCTCATCGCAAGATCCCCCTGAGAAGGAAACACCGTCCTGCACCGTGAAGAATTTCCCAAATGCTATTCAGCACACGATCGAAGTCGGTTTTGATTCGACTCCAACCCATTCTTGTTCTAACATGCAAATAGTGGAGCCGAACCAATTTCGACGACTTCTTCGTCAAACCTGCTCAGGCTGTAAATGCCTACCTGTCGGAACCAAACTACTTGGAAAGTACTCTCAAGTACTCCGGCCAGCAAAAGGAACAAGTCGAGCAAATTCTGTCCTATCTCGTCACCAACAAGCCTTTGACATTTGAGGAATGTGTCATTTGGGCCCGGCTGCAGTTTGAGGAAAAGTACGGAAACGAGATCAAACAGCTCTTGTTCAGTTTACCCAAGGATGGGCTGACGAGCACGGGGCAACTTTTTTGGAGTGGGCCCAAGCGCGCTCCTGACCCATTGGTCTTCAATTCCAACGAAGTATGTTCCATTTCAGTTATATGTATTCCTCCAAACTCTAGACTGAACTATCGCGCCAGCCTCTACACTTGCAATATATCATTGCAGCAGCCAATCTCCATGCATTCAACTACGGGCTGCGTGGCGAGACGGATCCGGCGATCTTCCGCAAGATTGCCGATTCGGTAATAGTCCCTGAATTCACCCCAAAGAGTGGAGTGAAAATTCAGATCAATGAGAACGAGCCTATTGCTCAGTCCGGCGGTGCAGGCAAGTGAAGTCTTTCTTCTTGCACTGTAAATAAACTGACCATCATTAGTAGACGAACCACTTGCCGACCTTTCATCGAAGCTGCCTGCTCCGTCTTCTATGGCTGGATACCGTCTCACACCCGTCGACTTCGAGAAGGACGATGACACCAACCACCACATTGATTTCATCACCGCCGCCTCGAACCTGCGAGCGATGAACTACAGCATTCCTATTGCTGATCGCCACACAACCAAACAGATTGCCGGTAAGATCATCCCCGCGATCGCCACTACCACATCCCTCGTCACTGGGTTAGTCTGCCTCGAGCTGTTTAAGGTAAGATATTCTCGTCTTTGAGCGCTGCCAATGACCATATCCAATTTCTCAGATCATTGACGGCAAGACCAATCTTGAAGAGTACAAGAATGGCTTCATCAATCTTGCTCTCCCATTCTTTGGCTTCTCTGAGCCTATCGCCGCCGCGAAGCTCAAGTATGGAACCACAGAGTGGACGCTGTGGGACCGGTTCGAGTTCACCAACGACCCGACGCTCCAGGACATTGTCAACTGGTTCAAGACCAACCACAAACTCGAAATCACGATGGTCAGCCAAGGCGTGAGCATGTTGTGGAGCTCTTTCATCGGCAAGAAGAAGGTCAGTCGCTGTCTCTTTTGCCTCCACTGGTTGCTCATCGGTTTCCAGAGCGACGAGAGGTTACCCATGAAGTTCAGCAAGCTGGTGGAATTCGTTAGTAAAAAGCCCATCCCGCCACACGTCAAGCACCTGGTGGTAGAGGTCATGGTGTCTGACGAGGACGACGAAGATGTGGAGGTATGTTTTTTATCTGTGGCGTATGCGCTGTCTCAACCTCGCTTTCTACTTAGGTGCCGTTTATCGTTGTCAAGCTATGAGTGTCATGTCCGTCGAATAGAATGTATTACAATGAGCCTTGCTTTCGTAATTTGCGGGATCACACAGGTTTTGGGAACCAGAATGAAGTTCGTCACATTCATGACCCAGTGGTAAACAACGGTACGTGCATAACTACTTACCTAGAAAAGGCGGTGGTGGCGAGGAGAGGGAGAAATGACAGGAGGGCGGGGTCAAGGGAGGGGGGAGGAAGCCGTAAAGCAGAGGTGGGTAGGTAAGGAAGCAAAACGAGAATGAAGATGTTTTTGTGTTTTAAACAAATTATATGCGCTTTTTTTGGTGACTCTGCAGAGCCGTGGGTAAAAAAAAAACGCAGACGGAAGCAGGAGAAGAAACAAGGGGCGGGTGGGGACGGTTGGTGTATGGGTGTATAAATACCAGGCGCGAAGAGGGAACAAAGGGGTAGAACCACACGTCGCGCGCGCGGAGAAGCAATGCTCGTTTTTTAAGTCCGTGTGCAAATCGACAAACCGGCAAACGCCGCAACGGCAAGAGGCATGTGCCGAGTAGAAAACGAGGATGAGGGTGATGCTTCGGGTGTTGAAAGGGCTTTCATCCCTATGGACAGGATGGATATGTCGTGGAGTTTGGGAGGCCCGGAATGGGAGAGTGGGAAGAGACAGTCGAGGCGGAAATTCACAGGAAGAAGCAGTAGTACAATGTGGCCAAGGGACTGGGGTGAATAGACCAGCGATGCGCCATAGCGCAACCGATGGTGCCGGCCAGAGTATTATAGGGTGGGACGTCGAAGATGCGGTCTATGTGGGGGAGCCAGGGACGATGCAAAATGCTCCCAATGGGAGTACATTGCTCAAGTTCTGAGCCAGGCGGGTTGCAAGTGGCCACCGGGCTGGCCGGGGAACACCGGCGCAGGATATCCGTAGAGCGCGGGGGCGGCCCAACGCGCATCACTCTCGTTCGAGGAGGGCTCGGTGAGGCCCATGTGGACATCGTGGCAGTGGTAGTCAAACCGTGACTGCGAGCAGGAGCGCAAACGATTACGCGCGTGTGAATTATCTTGATCGTAAGAAAGTGATTGCGAGCGGGAATGAGACAATGCTAGAGGGGGAACAAACGGGTAGGCGTTGTACGACGGGTGCGAGACATGTAGAGGAGGCGCGTCGAAGACGTAGCCCATGATGGCCTGCGGTTTGACGGCAACGTACGTAGTGCCGGGGGGCCAGTTCTGGTTCGGATATCCCAGCTCATGAGGGGCGTGGTAGTTGGGCGCTAGCTGGTACGGAATCATGGACGGGAGGAGCGGCGGCTGCACAGCAACATAGTGCCCGCTGGCCCGGTTTCTCTCGCGGAGTATCGGTTCGTCTGCAGCGGGGCTCCACCGCGCAGGAGGAGGCAGCGATTTCTCAACCACCTCGTGGTGAGTCTGCTGCCAATTCTGCTGGACATTATCAACAGCAACACGAGCGGGGGGGCCGTCGTGCGAATTGAAGCTCCGGGTGGACCCCGCGCAGCTGATCCGGCGTTTCGGGAGATACTCCTCACGCAACGGACCGTCCTCGTCAAGATCTATCTCCAAGACATCAACAGATAGGGACTGCTCCTTTTCCATCCGTTCCCTCCTGCGTTCCTCCAAGCCAATGAATACAGGCTGCGGACTGGAAGGATTGAAATCGCAGGCAGCCGGTGCCTGGATGATCTCATCGAGTGCCCTGCGAACAATCGCGTGAGGGTTGGTCGACGGGCGCGAGATAGGCTGCGGGTGCGAAGGCGAGGAGGAAATCTGATGGTATGACACAAGGTGTGACAGCCATTGAGACCAATCGGATGAAGGGACCGAGAGGTCGTAACTGAAGATGTCCAGGGCGAGAGACTCGAGCTTGTTCAGCGTCTGGATGGGAACATTCGAAATCGTATGCCTGGAAGAATCATGTGTCAGTGACACATTTGGCAGACGAACCAACGAGAGAGCATACCAAGTCTTGTTCGAGAAGGTGTGGTCGTCCAACCACTTGTTGGCGAGCATGCACCCAAGTACTATAAGCCGAAACGGGGCAGTCGCCTCGTTGGTGTCCTGGTCGAGTCCATTACCGAGCAAGGTTGTCCTGAAGCGCAACTCCTTGTCGAAATCGGCGCTCAGAGCTGCAGCATCATAGTACACAGGGAGACGGACGATGTACCATATGGCCAAAAAGACGGCAGACGGCTGAAGCAGAGTCGAGAGCAAAAGTGAGTGGACAGCGTTGCCCAAATAGCTTGGCGGGAACACTGAGCGCTGTTGGACCACATTGCCACTAGAGGGGACGTGAGCTACATACAGCTTGACACGGGACAGCAGAAGGAACATACGAAGGGTGAGAGAATGCCGACGGCAAGCTAAATCCAGTAGTGCAGGCTTTCCAAACATAGTTGGCAACCCAATCTGACAGCGGCTCAGCGAGCTTCCTGTAGCCAGTAGTGGCGCTCGGTGTTACGACCTCGGGGGCGGAGGCCGAGGCGTCCTCTTTGGGTCGGTCCGAAGGGACGTAGGGAGGAAACTCGGCGGGGTCGTAGGACTTGGTACCAGGGCCACAGTAATCCTGCTGAGCCGCCTGGGACTTTGCGGACAGGGACTCGCCACAAGTTGGATGCGACTCGGCGGCAACGGCGCGGTCGACGAACTCGCCGAACGGGGTGACGGGTCCCACGGGGCTGGATCCAACATCAGGGCCGCTGCACACACCGGGAGACTGGTCCTCAAAGACCGGAGTGAAGGCGCCTCGCTCGTAAAACCGGTCATCATAGTTGGCGAGATCGGACGCGGGAGATGAGTCGAGCTGGGACTGATAATCGACCTCCATCCCGAGGGAGCTGTTGCTCCATTGACTGTCATCGTCGCAGTGGCGGTCCAAAGCCGAGTGGTCGGAGCTCATCTCGTCGTCTGCGTCCGCGTCGGAGCCCAAGGGCAAGTCGGCGCTGAGGAGGGTAGACAAGGGCGGAATACACGCTTCAGCGCGCGATCCTTTAATAGCAGACGCGTTTGTGTCCGCGGCTGCCAACCCTGAGTAAAAATCCTGGTCTGCACGGCGGCCAGCGAAGCGCGAGTCCTCCTCCCAAATCCGGCGCGGCTTTGTCCGCCTCCAGGTGGGCAAGGAGTTGATCCACTCCTCGCGGGTGCCGAAGGAGGGCGGGGGCCCGGGAGGAGAGACTGGCAAAGAGCACGTCAGGCTCTGGAATGGATTGGACGGGCCGTAGCTGGTTGATTTTTTCTTGACGACTGGATGGGCAGAGGGCTTGGAGATACAGGGAACGGGAACTGGCATCTGCCGAGGTATAGGCGAGAACGCAACCCAGGCCACGCAAGTACGTGGATCGAGTGCGGGACTCTGTGGCGCTCTTTCGGAGGAAAAAGCGGCTGGCGAGCGAAGGGGGGTCGTAAGGTGTGTCGTGAAAGGCGGATGGGACGGGACGAGAGCGGACGAGCTGAGAGAGTCGCAGGGATGGCAAACGCACAGCAAAGGCGTGCCTTTTGGGTGCCCTGGGTAAGGAGAAAAGCAGAAAGGGACCTGCTGGATACCGGGGAGAGCGGGGCTCTGGTCAAAGAGCTGGCTGGGCTCTCTTCAGTCTGCGCTGGACGTCGGAGGGAGGGTGTGGCAGGAGAACCGGTAGAGGTGACCCGCCTGGTGGGAGATGGGTCAAAACAACCAAAACACTCTTTTCTTATGTACCCATCAAAGCCGAGATCCGATTCGAGTCAACAAATCGATATTTTATTGTAAATTTATTCAACGACGCATTCACTGCTGGTAACCATCGGGGAGAGCCCGACGACCAGACGGGCCTCCGCACGCCGCAACCTCATGACGCCGAAAGCCAGTGAG
This sequence comes from Crepidotus sp. BD-2015, assembly GCA_001179765.1. NCBI lineage: Eukaryota > Fungi > Basidiomycota > Agaricomycetes > Agaricales > Crepidotaceae > Crepidotus > Crepidotus sp. BD-2015. The sequence goes on from CVRE01178443.1 coordinate 46,370, forward strand.
GAGTGCGAAACGGTTTCGGAAAGGGAGCCGTGTGGGTCATTGGAACGGACGTCAACGGGCCTTCGCATTGCCACGGTCACCGCCTGCGGATGCGTGGCCGTGGCTGGCCGTGGCTAGCCGTGGCCGTATAGACGGCCTTGACGCAGATGGTCAAAGCGTGTTTGGTTCCCATCATGATGCCAAACACTGCAGCCTCCGCAGAGACCATGTCTTTCCCGCAGATGCCGTCCTTTCTCAACAACAACAACACCCAGCCCCAAGACACCGCTGGGCCGAGCGCGGGCACGCCGGCCGGCGGTATCGACTCCATTTCCCTGGGCCAGCTCAAACAGCTCGTAGCAAGCATGCCCAAGGACAAAGTGCGTGTCATTCGACCATATCTCCCGCACCGACGTGACGTTTCGCGATAGCAATGGTTCGAGCCGTCATTTGTCGACCCTCGTCAAATAATAAACCACCCAACAGGTCGTACGACTACAAGTATGACGACGAGGACACCGTCATGAACGAGTTGGAGGAATTCTATTCCTACGTCGAGATGCCCCAGGTTGCCGAAAACCTAAAGGCCTGGGAGGGCTCGTTCTCGGGTGGTATGTATCCAATCACCGATCGAATGCACTGGTTCACTCGGCGGCCCCAGCATGGACCAAGAGTACACTGGCTACGCGCAAAGCACACGTCGAAGTCTTGCTTGAGAGTCTGGAGCACAGAAATGCCGAGATCCGCTTCACCAATGCGCGTAGATTATTCTACATTGTGCAGGGTGTGCAAATAATTCATTGCACCATCATCTGGCGTGTTATTAAAACGCAATCAGGAACATTTGCCGAAACCGTGTCCCCGGAGCACCAACTCCATTGGATATTTGAGAACTGCAAAATTGTTCGATCAGCCAACGGTGTCAGTACAATTATAGAGGCCATGAAAATCGCAAGCTCTAAACACGACCTTTTATGGTGATGGTCTCCCTGCTGTACACGCTGACATACTGACCGGGTTGTAGCGGACTTTCGGATGTCGAGGCTGCACATTTTCACATTTCGGCCACAGAAAAGGCAGATTTCATTGAAGAAGTCACAACCGAGATCTCCGTTTACCTCGGGATGCTGTACCACCTGGTGGAAATATTCAAGGGCCACGACGACTTTGCCGATGAACTGAGTAAGTCGTGGCCGATCACCATACCCACAAACCGCTGACCAGGGCGCAGTGAGTTTCGATCCGCCACTGCCCGTCTATCTATTTACCGTGGTTTCTGGCCTTCGGGACAAGAGCGCCAGAGGATACCCTGTTAAGAAGGTAACGATTTGTTGATCTCTCCATTCATTGCGGCCGTTTAACCGTTTTGCGCAGCTATTGCTGGTGTTGTGGAAGACTCTCTTGTCGTGCTGCGGTGGAATTCGTGATCATGCTCGTGTTAAAAAGCTAGCGCGGGAACTGGCCGGTTTACAAACGACGGCAGACGGAGGTAAGCATCGATGACTACGCGCGCAGTTCCAAGTTCACCCCAGCGCAGGCGAGGCCAACATCAAATCGACCCCGCTTGATATTGAGACATTTCGGCAAGAAACAGCGGTCAAGTACCCCACATTTACCGTGCCGGCTCAGCCCGCGTCGGCCCCTCCGCTCTTCGAAATCGCTGCTCCGAAACCCATACCGATCACCACCTCGCGCTTAGCGCAAGCATACTCGCCGATCCCCATTCGGCACCACTATCACCACGACGACTCGGACGCGGGCCTCCCTCATGTCGGTGGACAGCATCCATTCCACCCGCAGCAGCAGGGCCACCGCCCGAACCCGCAGCCCGCAACGCCCGCGCCGACCCCGCCCCCGTCGTCGCCGAAGCCCAAGAAGCAGCAGTACCAGACGGACCAGACGCGCCCGTTTTTGTTCCCCTTCTCGCGGAACCGCTTCGACAAGGATGCACGGCTCGTGCCGTTTGCCGTGGACGAGGCAGACCGCCTGTACAACCGACACATGTACGTGAGCCTCGCGTTGTCGCAGATGTGGCGCACGCGCGAGGACTGCATGACCGCGGAAAGCGGGCTGGAGCACATGCCGGGCTCTGAAGGCCAGTTCGAGTCGTCGACCTTCATTTCAAAGGTCCGTTGGCGTGTTTTCCGGTGCTCTCCTGTTTGACGAGGCAGGATCCCGAGGCGGCCGAGCCGTTGCCGGATATTGCCCTCTTGGATGCCAAGATCGCCGAGGCCACCAAAGCCATGGAGGAGGGCGAAACTACCGCCGACAAGCGCAAAGCAAGAGAGCGGAGAGAAGATTTGATGCGCCTCAAAAGGGTGGAGCAAATATATGTAGGACTGCTATCTTCGCGCAGACCTAGCCTTGACAACTGTCCAGAGTGCCGTTCTGCCAGTTTTATCTGGTTGGGTACTGGTTCTGCTCAAACTCCTACTTGCGACAGTCTCGGCCAGCACAAATATGCAGCCTCCCCAGTCGTCGACCTCGAACGTCTTTCCTCCCGGTGTCGCTTCGCGTAAATTTCCGTTATTCCGTTTAAAAACGTTTCTCAACAATCTCCCATAGCGCAAGACCAACCCCCTCCTCCTCCTCCAACTTCGGACGAAATCGATGTGACAAGACACCGTGAAATCACCTCCAAGGCCGTCTCCGCAATTTTGCTCTTGGTTTTGAAGTGGTTCAAAGTGTCCCGTAAGTTTGGTTGAATTTCTCGCAAACCGCCCGGCGTACTCACCATTCGAAGACATCATGAAATTCCACCACCTGGGCCAGCATCTACTGGACACCAACTGTCTGTTGCTGATCCTGAAAATGTTCTCCCTACAGGATCTCGCGGCGATCGTCATCTCCAAGGCCGACTCGCCCGACAACAAGTGCGCTTTTTTGCGCGTGTTCGAACCACAACCATCGCTGACGATGTTCGTAGCTTCTTCCGGTACTGCATGCTCCGATTCGCGCAGAACCCGCAGCCGATGCTGCCCGCGGAGAGCCAGCCGCGCCCGTCGCGCCACACGGTGGTCAAGACTCGCATCCTGCCCAACGGCGAGAAGCACGAGGAGGAGGTGGACATGGTCACTGAGTTTTCGTGGCGCAACTTTTTCTCGACGATCAACTTTGCGAAGATCATGCAGAAGCTGTCCAAGAACCGCTCGCACCGGATCTGGATGCTCATCCAGTACAAAAGCTCGGTGGGTCACGCGTGTCTAACAAGAGGATCATTGTCTCAATTCGCATTTCGCGCAGCCGGTGCTGAAGCGCGCGCTCAAAGTCCAGCATCCGATGTTCCAGCTTCATATTTTGAAGCTGATCAAGAGCCAAGTTCCTTTTTGTGGTCGGAAATGGCGGCAAAGTGGGCCGTTTCGCTCAGGACGCTCGAATGCTCACCAACTGACATTGCCGCAGCGAATATGAAGGTTATTACTTCGATATATCTGAACTGTCGGCCAGATCTGCGCGACGAGTGGCTTACGGGGACGGAAGTTGACGATGCCTCGGATGCCCAGGTACCGAATTCTGAAAGCGCAGCTTTGCATAGTATATTTAAATTCGTTCGCAGGCACAAGAACATGCCCTACGGCATTTGGTCAAGTTTTGTAAGCATGAACAGTGGCAGCAGATGCTCTGGCTGACTCTTCACAGACAACAACAGGAGATATGGACCGATGGCCACTCTGAACCAGCACGGACAGATGCACCGGCGGTCGGGGAGCATGTCGCATCTGGACGGGTTGTACCCTGGCCCAGAGCTCGGACTCATGCGTCCAATGGGGACACCGAACCTGGTCGACGCGGACGTATTCCCACCGTCGCGCTCGCAGGCGCCCGACCCGTCGATATTCCTTCCGTATATTACGGAGGACATTGCTTTCGAGGAAGAGTACGAGGAGTACCTGTCGGACCTTGGGTTCTCGGACTCGGAGCAGACGGACGGACCGCTGTTTGGGGGGACGTCCGCGTGGCACCGGCTGCCGTCGTTCGCGGCGGACATTGGGGACGGGATCAGCGACAGCGAGAGCATCGCGTCGATCGGAGAGCTGGGTGACGATGCGCGGCTGGACCCGAGCCGCGACGACCCTACAGTTGTGGACGAGAACCTGAACAACTGGGAGCACATGAGCCCGAAGACGATGGCGGCGCTGCCAAAGTCGCCGGCGGGCGGGCGGCGGTCGAGCCAGGGCGGGGGGCTGCGGCCTGTGCTGCCGTTTGGACTGGACGATGTGGTCGCGGTGGACATGGACGAGGAGGACGACGAGGTCGAGCTCGGGCCCATGCCCCGCGAACAAACTGGGTTCACCTCTGGTGCTGGGGTGGACGAGGTGGAGTATGCTTACGGGTAAGTGCTCTCTCTCTGCGTGGCCGGCGATGCGCTGAATTTGCACAGTGTATAATACTAAATGAGTTGCGAGGTCGTGTGTTTAGATACAACGCTTAATTCTCGTGTAGCGCGAAAGCCGAGATGTGCGGTGTGGCCCAGTGGTGGTGATGGCCTGCCTGTTGCGGGCGACGACGATCCATTGGCCTCGAATGAGCAACGGTGGGGGACTGAGCAGCGGCAGTGGCCTCTTTCTTGCGTCGGGCGGAGGGATGAATTTTGTGTTTGTGTTGCTATCGAGTTGCCAGTGTTTATTTTACATGTTGGACGGTGGTTTGGTCGGGCGTCCTGATGGGTCGCCGACACACCACAACATGTCCCAAATGCCCAAGATGGCTCCTCGCTGCAGACAACGGCGACGACAGTGTGTTGTGGGACGGCGCCGGGGCTGTGGGCGGGGAAGGGTCCGTGCGCGGGATCACAAAGGTGTGACTACGCCCGTGACAGCAGTCAACCTTCCTCCACCACCCACCCATCCAGCAAACCCACATTCTTCCTTCACCGCGTCTCCCCCGTTCCGATGTCTGCTCCTCCTCAAGGGATGCCTCCGATGCTCGTCGACGGCCAGGACGTCTCTGCCAGCTACTACGCTCCTGAGAACGACCTCACCGGCGGTCTCCCTATCAACCTCGACTCTCTCCGCGATGGACCGCCCGGCAGCAAGCCTTTCTATCCTTACTCGACTCTTATCCGGTGCGTACTTGTCCCGTTCTCTGTCGTTGTTTGTTTTATGAGCTTTGTGTGTTCATGTCATCTGTTTAGCTATGCCATCAAAGGCTCGCCAAACCAGAAACTCCTCCTCGAAGATATCTACTATGCCATCGAGTCCCGCGTATGTGCCCCGTTTTGCATTGTATTTCTTCTCTCATCTTAGGCCTTCCAGTTCCCCTATTTCAGGACGGCGCCCAATGGGTGGAAGGCGAGTCTTGCGGCTATGCACCGGCACCATACTAACCTTCCTAAAGAACTCGGTCCGCCACAACCTTTCGCTGAACCCCTGCTTTGAGAAGGTGCCACGTCCGCTCACGGATCGTGGGAAAGGCTCCTATTGGACCGTTAACGACAACGTCGACCCGCGCACTGGCGTCCACCGCATCCGCAAAAAGAAGTCCAAGAGCGCCAAGGGGCGTGCGTCCGAGGACGACGACGTCGACTACCACCCTCCGGACGGATCCTTTGACGAGGCGCAGTACACCCAGCCCCAGCTCGACGAGTCTGGTGCGCCCCGCCAGGCCCCGTTCCCCCCTCCGTTCCCTGGGTTCGCATTCTTTCCTAATCAGTCATCACCCCACCTCACAATCTCGCCAGATTCAATCCTAATTTCCCGATGATGGACATGCGCTTCCCGCTCCCCGGCCCCTTACCGATCTCGCCCGACGAAAACATCGAGCTGGACGAGAACGGCCACATCAACTGGCGCGTGGCGTGGCTCAAGGAGATCGGACACCTGCAGCAGGTGACGGCGGAGCAGGAAAAGGCTGGCGCGGACCCGGAGTGGTACAGGATGATGCTCTTTCGCGTGCGTGGAGCATTGATGCCGCCGCCCATCAACCCCGACGGTGTGATGCACGTTCCGCCCCATATGGTTCCTCCTGGCGCCAGTCCCGAGCAGCAGCAGGCGCAGCCTGCTCAGCCACAGCAGACCTAGACGATTCGGCTTGTTGTCGTGTTTTATGCCAATTTTTTTTCATGTTTACCTTGACGTACCTGATCCCCTCGAGCTGTATATTGTAACGTATTCTGTCGGGATGTGTTCGTGTTTAAATGGACGATTTGCGACCTCGGAGGTTTTTTTTATATAAAACCGATCGGGGCCGATGAATGACCAATCGAAAAGAGGGTAAATTCGTGCTTAGTTATTTATTATGCAGAGCTCTCTCCACTCACTCCACCATGTCCCCTGCTCTCATCAACGATTCCCGACCCGTCGCCGCTGTTCCTTCCAAGGGCCCAGCATTGGCTATCGGCTCCTTGTCCACCGCGCAGAATGGAAAATATCAGGCCCTCATCTCGGACCTGGAGGCATCTAAAAAGGTAGACAGGCAGATGCTCGACAGACTGGCAGACGGAGGTCCGCTATCGCCCCTCGATCCTCGTGTATCGTATTCTGAGTCGTGTTTGCAGCAACATCCCTCGAGGCGTCGTCCTACTCGTCTGTGCATGTCACTCTGTCCGTCTCTGAGTACCCTGGCCTCCTTCCGATCCTCACCCAGCTGCGGGAGAGCCTCATTCCCCTGGGGACCCTCCACTTGCACGATGCAAGCCCGACGCTCCCCACCGAGGTCACCATTGCTGGCTTCACCGTCCTGACGAGCGAAGAGAGCACGCTCGTTGTCCAGAAGCCCGCGCATGCCCTCGAAGCGCAGACGTTGCCAGCCGTGGCCGATGCCGTGCCTCTGCTGAAGCTGAAGCGCAAAAAGACGGACCCTGCGACGAAAAAGGCCCTGTGGGCTCTCAGCGCACCCGATACGCCCCCTATCGACGCCGAGGCGCTGCTCACGGCCGCCGACCGCGCGCGGCCCGTCCCGACGTGCGAGCCTGTCGACGCCGCCGCCCCGCGCCGGAAGCGCGCGTGCAAAAACTGCTCGTGCGGGCTACGCGAGCTCGAGGAGGAGGAGCTGCGCGCGAGCAAGGTCGTCATCCTCGACGGCGCGCAGACGGGCGAGGCACTGGAGGTCTCGCAGGATGAGAAGGCGCGGCTCGTGCGTGCGGCCGCAGCGGCACCCAAGGCGACGAGCAGCTGTGGGAGCTGCTTTCTCGGGGACGCCTTCCGGTGTGCGAGCTGCCCGTATCTCGGTTCGTGTCTTTTTTGTTTTTTCAGGGCATCAAAGGCTAATGGCGGGACAGGGCTACCGGCTTTCCAGCCCGGTGAGAAGGTCGAGATTGATTTCGGGATGGACGACATTTGAGTGGACGTTGTGTGCATTATATCGATAGACCCTAATGTATTATTTCCGACGCGTTCATTAAAATTTCTGATTCGACACGTGAACGCGCCTGAATATTTTC
>CVRE01178453.1:4095-17398 GCA_001179765.1 Crepidotus sp. BD-2015
TATTCCAGGTGCACAAACACACGCCCTTTTGCCGTACGACCAGTACCTGCACAAATTTGCAGACTACTTCCAGCAAGGGGACATGGAGTCCAACGGCAAGTCCGTGACCAAGGGCGGCCAACGTGTGGACTACCAGACCGGGGTAGGCAACGTTCCTTGTCACACATTTAATCATCTCTTATACGCATACAGCCCATCATCTGGGGTGCCGCGGGCACAAATGGGCAGCACTCGTTTTATCAGTTGGTGCACCAAGGCACGAAGCTCATTCCCGCCGACTTCCTCGCCCCCGCGACGACCCACAACCCGATCGCCAACTCCAAACACCACCGCATCCTTCTGTCCAACTTTTTCGCACAGCCTGAGGCGCTCGCCTTTGGCAAGACAGAGGAGGAGGTGCGGACAGAGCTGGGGCCAGGCCAGACCGAAGCGCTGTACAAGAGCAAGGTGTTCGAGGGCAACAAGCCCAGCAACAGCTTGATGTTCCCAAAACTCACCCCTGCCACTCTCGGCGCGCTAATCGCACTGTATGAGCACAAGATCTTTGTTCAGGGTGTCGTTTGGGGAATCAACTCGTTCGGTACGCAACGCCAAATTAATTCACGGTCCTAGCGCTGATAGTCACGTTCTTCATAGACCAGATGGGTGTCGAGCTCGGCAAAGCTCTTGCAAAGAACATCCTCGTGCAGCTCGGGACCCCTGCAGATGTCAAGGGCCACGACAGCTCGGTACGTCGTCGTCCATCCAGCCTCATTATTTCGCATAATAATACTAACACCCACCCAGACGACAGGGCTCATTCACTACTACCAGAAGCACCGCAAGGAATGAATGCAGGCGTGGACACGGGGAAGGAAACAAAAACTGTAGTTCTTTAGAGGATAGAATCAATGTACTTGAATTGAAAGAAAAAGACTTGACATCAACNNNNATCAACCTGGCACCGCCACCGCACTGTCCTCTTTACCACCATGTCGATGCTGGAAATTGGTTCGCAATGCTCGCACTCTCTTTGCAAGGAGATAGACTTTCTCCCGATATTCTGCAAATGCCAACGCTACTTTTGTGGCGCCCACATTTCCGCCGACGCGCACGGTTGTTCTGCCTACAACACGGATTCTCTACCTTCCGCCGCCGCCGCCGGGCCCTCGCTCCAACGCTGCGCCGTAGAGATCTGCACCAAACCCAGTCTCGAGGCCTTCATCGCCTCGGATGCTCAAGGCAGAACACCTGCAACCTGTCCCAACTGCCGAGGCTCTTTCTGTGCCGAGTAGAGTTTCTGTGCCTGATCATTCGGCACCCTTTTCACTCTGCCTCTGCAGACACCGGCACCCGAAATCACACTCTTGTAAGACAATGCCCTCCGTCGAGCCTAAGAATGAGGCCGCGCGCGCCCTCCTTGCAAAGAACTTTCCCTCGACGTCCAAGGCCAAGGCAAAAACTGCCGCAGCTCCGCGACCTCCGAAGATTCCTACAGATCCCGTCAAGCTAGCACAGTACCGCAAGATCGAGCTCATGAAGATGCGAGCCCGTGCTGTTCCGCTTGACCCCAAGGACAAAGCCTCTGCGTTGCCACAGTCACAAGATGATCGTCTGCACTTCAAGGTTGCTTGCGACGATAATACGGAAAAAGTCTTCTGGGCTCGTAAAGTGAGCAGTGTCTATCCCGCTCAGATCGTTCTTATCTCCGAAAAGGCATTGGGAACGGGTCGAGTTTTGGACATGCTTGCCACCCAGCTAGGGCTTTCCACTGATTCCTCGGTCTGTCGTATAGTGTCTCTCCTCGACCGCTACCTAGCTGACAGCAAATGAAGCCTCTCGAACTCCTCCTCAAAGCAGGCCCAACCCTGCAAGAACGTATCAAGTGCCGGAACGACCTGGTATTTTCATCTCAAGTGGACGAAGGAAGTACCGTAGTCGTCTCCCACTGTTCCGGATGAAACCTTTGAATACATTTGCCAGGAAGGCTATAATTCAGCAGTGCGAGGTATACTATGTGTAGATGCGAAACTATCCAGGAGAGTGAACAAAGTGACAATGAATCTAAGTGTAAGATACCAGCGCAGCCAGACGCCGGAGATGCGAGACGTTCAGATATGCAGGGACGTATGTCTCCAATCCAGAAACCTCTCGAGGCAGAGGCAATTCATAAGGTCCAACTTCCTCTGTCTCGGGCGAAAGAAGGAGATGATCGTTGCGGTCATTAGCCTGTACACGAGAAGCGACAACCTTCAATATTTCGGGTGATATCGGATTCTGTCAAACAAGTGGTCAGATGCCAACCCAAAACCCGCGCAGGTACACAGGTTCGTACCTCGTAGTCGGCGACGTAATAATTAGTACACATGCGTTGGATCTGCATTGGACTCAGCATCCAGCAGACATCGTAAATAATCTCTATGTCGGCGGCGGTGGCCTGCAAAGATAATTTAGTCATCCAACTCGATTTAATTGGTCGAACTACGCGCCTTCTTCAACTGAAGGAGCTTGGTGGCCTGCATCAAATGCTCCAGTTGTAATGTGCCCTCGGGCATGTCATGAGATTTGCACCACTCCTCGATTCGAGTGATGTTGTATTGGATTTGCATGGCTGATTGGAATGTCAGAAAACGCCATAAAAAACGGAAAGATGTCTTGCGCTTACCGCGCTTCCAGGAAGAGAAGTTGCGTCGCATGAGGAGATCATTGAAACTCGTAACCCCAATGAGCTTGAGGAGCTCAGTCACAACCTGCTGCACGACCGATTCCTCCATGTAATAGCTCTTCAAGCTCTTCCAGACCTTGTTGAGCATATTCAAGATGTCGTCCATGCTATAGGCCGGGGCGCTGTTGGCGTTCAACAGCCTGTTGAAGAGTCGTCCCCCGCCATCACTCGTCGTGAAGCCCGGAAGCGACTGGCTCTCAATGAGGGCAGGAATGACCATCTTGGACAGCTTCTTCTTGGTTTCCATCATCCAGGTGTGATAGATGTTGTACTCCAGACTGTCGAGGTCATGCTTGACCACAGAGACCAGCCGCTCGTAGTCATTCCAATCGAAGGAGCGGACAGCGTTTTCTTCACCCGGCCCAATCCCTTGAAGCATGTCGCTTTCCGCTACACAGATGAACGACAGCATCTCGTGGACATTGGAAAGCCAGAATATTCCGGGAACAATGGCTTCCTCGCTGGTGAACGACTGTAGCAAGGACTGGGTCAGAATAAATGCAGAGACGGTGCCAGAGCACATGCACTGACCCTAACATGCTCCTGAATCGTCTGCATGACATTCGCAAGGAACCTCTCGCTCTCGGGTATGAGGCCATATTTCCACATCTCATTGGTGACGAGACTAATGAGATTAGCTGGGAACAAGATCTCCTTGACGGCAGACGGATTGGTGAGACTTGGCGCGGGTATCTTCAATCCGCGCACAAGACCGTCCAAGACATCCTCATCCAACCGCTTGACGTCTTGCATAAGTCGGATCTTCTCCTCCGCAGGATCGTCAAAGTCCCGAATGTCGGGTAGACCGTTGGATCGCATGCGAAGATAGTTGTCTTCCCCGTTGTAAGCAACGGAGACCGCACGCGGGTTCAAAGCATGATTCTTCTTGACGTCGATCATAATCTCATCGGTGGAAGTCCTGTGGTCAGAGGGAGCGAAGGCGAATACTCCAGCAGAGCTGTGTCGGCGTTGGTGGCGCTGAGAGTGCCCGCCACCGACTGGAACGCTGGTGGCGTGTCCGTTCGGTTCTGCGGCGCGTAACGCAGGGGCAAATGTGGGGGATAGCGGCGGATCGCGCGAGCCACGAGTTAGGGCATTCAGAGCGTTTGAGCGGTTCAGTTGTTCTCGGAGACTGCTGACTTCGTTCTTCAAGGTCATGATGACCGAGTTGTCCTCTTGGTTTCGGGTGGGGGCTGCCTCTAGCGTTTTCTGCTGCGTTTCTAGCTGCGTCGTTTGGCGAACCAAGTCGTCTGTAAGCTTTTGGATCGTCTCCTCCTTCTCCATGGCCTTGGCGAGCGCCTCCTCAAGCCGAATTTCCACCTCAGCCTTAGCCTGCAAAAGCTCATCCCGCCGCGTCAATTCCACCTCCGCAGAACGAAGAGAGGCTTGGAATTGCTTGGAGCGCAAGTCCGACTCCTCGTGACGGTTGATCCATTGCTGTAGTTGTTGCTCGAGCTCAGCAACTTTGGCTTGAAGTTGTTTCCGCTCTTCCGTTCGTGTTTGGAGGGTCTGGGTGAGTTCAACGACCTTGTTCTCCAACCTATACGATGCTTCCTTGTAGGTGTTCACCGATCGGGCCTCTGCCTTCAAAGCACGCAGCTCTTTACGAGCGAGACGGCGACGTATACAAGACTGAAGATAGATCACGTGACGAACATCAGTCTTGAAAGAGCGACGCGAAGCCCTGATTGGACGATCAGAAGAGGATCGATGAGAATTGTAAAAATCACTGACACTCCGCGTAGGAGGCTCTGAAGGAGTGTTGCAGCTCGGGAGCTTTTCTCTTTAATGAACCATCGGCGAGCCAGAATCCCGCGCACACCTATGGGGCATTCATTTAGTAAGGAATCTGTGAGCAGAACGCAGGGAACTCACGGCTCTGGAATAGGGTGACGGCGTTCTTTGTATCCAAGAATCGCTTCCTCTGGATGAACCGCCGACAGATGGTCTGCAAACGTTTCGCAGAAACCTCACGCTTCATGAACGCAACCAACTTCCTCGCCATCACACCACGCCACCAGGTCTGTATCTTTATGGTGGCGTTACGAAGCTGCTGGTACTTCTTGACCGCCATGCGTCGGCGCATATTCTTCTGCACGACGGTGACCATAGCGTTCAGCCGGTCGGAGCGGAACGCCTCCAACGCCGCAAGCATGCCCGCTCGGAAGAAAATCTTGGTCAATCCATTCTGATATTTGTCTTTATCCGTGATGGTCTTCTCAAGGATAGTCGTGCAAAGGCGTCGCAAATCCATGGACTGAATGAGCGGCTGCCAGTCTGACGAAGGCACCAGCATGTAATATCTTGTACGGTCCTATCAGCCATGAAAACTGGAAGCAATCGAAGATCACACACCGTTCTGCAAACTCCTCAAACGTCCACCGAGTAGGGTACCCCGCGCAACTGATCCGAATCGTTTCGAGCACACCACAAGCACGAAGTTGGCCCAAAACTTGCTGCGGTTGGAATTCCCAAGGCCGTTTCTTTTCGTTGGGTTTTATGCAACGAATGTAGTGCACGTTTGTGACACTGAGAGTTTCCATCAGGGTGATGAGCGAGGCCTTGAAGATGGAGCCCTGAGTGGGCTTTTTCGCAGCAGCTCCGCGTTTCGGTCCCGCTGCTGATGCATTTGTGGATGCATTCCCAATGAACGACTGGCGACCAGGGTCAGGTATGACGGATGAACGCCGAGAACCAGCGCTTCCCGAGTCGGAAGAGCCTGGATTGGGGCTCTCCGGAGCTTTGGCGGAAAGCAAAGCTGCATCGAGAACCTCCTTCAAAAAGGGATTTTTCGTCGACGCTAGCAATGCCATGTGCTCATCCGGCACTGTATCCCTGTTCTTCTCCAAAAATCCCTCCACTTCATACGTGACGTCGAGAGCATAATGGGCGATTGTAAAAGCAGAGTTGCCAAATCTCGGCTTTTTGTACACAGTCTTGAATTCGGGTTTAAGGAGCTGAGTATTAAGCTTCTGCAGGAAGGAACTGTCGCTCCCGGAGGGCAATCGGGATTCTTCGTCGAGTAAGGCCAATACTCCTAGTCGTCCTTCAATAACGTCGATACAAGGTTGGTTGTCGGAGAAATCGATAAACGTCCAGTTGATCTCCTCTTTGACGTATTCCTCTTGTTCAAGTTTGAACACGTGGGAGTTGAACTGCGGAGAGTCAGTCTTGTAGCATGATAAGCCGGGCCATACATACTTCTTGCTGCAGTTTTTCGTTGGCGTAGTTGATGCTAAATTGCTCGAAAGAATTCTTGAAGGAGAATTAGGTTTGTGTAATTGGGGTGGATGAATGAACTCGCCTTTTGGAAATGTTCAAAGCCGTAGATATCCAAGACGCCGATGAACATCTCTGCCTTGTCGGCGGCATCTCCGTTCTCCCCCGCTAAACTCTCGTTCACGATTGCTACGAGCCATTCGAACATGCAAGCATATACGAATTTCGCGACACTGTCCCTAACCACTGTGGCCTGGGCCCCATTCAGCGACGTTACAATCTTCTCGGATCGGGTCGTAATCTGCTTCTTGATTGTCCATTTCTTGAACTCCGCCAAGTTGACTCCAAGGAACCGCGTAGCAAGTAAAAGGGCAGGGTCATTATCGTCCAATGACGCATCCGTCCGCGTCTGCGTGATTTTGACATTTCCCAAATGAAGCATCCCCGCCAGCAGACGAAACACAGCCCATTGTTTTTCAACACTGATGCCCACGGTGGAAAGCGCCTGCTGCGTTGATCGGAATTCTTCCGCGTCGTCGACACCGTTGATAGGTGTCGAGCTAGGGCCACCTTGCTTAAGGAACATGAATTTGTTGATGTCCGAGTCCAGACCAAGATCTTTGCGTTCCTTCAAAGGCGCCCCTGCACATAATTGGTAGAATATGTGGTAGTTGCGCTCGGTCGTGGGTTGGAACACAATTCTGGAGCGCTCCAGGAGGTACGTCCGAATACGGGCGCCGACGATCTCTTGTTTACCGTCAAACAAGATCTGTGCCGGGATCAGGGTGATCTAGACGCGACGATGAGAAACCGCACCTGAATGTATTTCCCGAACCGGGACGAATTGTCGTTCCTTGTCGTTTTGGCATTCCCGAATGCTTCAAGAATGGGATTGGTAGCAAGAATTTGGCGTTCGATCTCGCTGGAATCGTCGAGGGAGAACTTGGGTTTGGCTTTCGTCGCCAAACCCGGGGGATTGACTGATGCCAAGTAGCGCATGATGAATTTGGCCTGTAGCGAGATGTAGAACTGCCCGTTCAAGGGACATGGTACTCACGGATTCGGTCTTACCCGCACCACTGGAGGAAGTTCAGCAGGCTCGTATAGGCGGAGTTGCCATACACGCACCTTTCACCAGAAACAATGATTGTTTGACCCTCGCCCTCCTTTCGCATGGCCGTATACGCGTCCTCCGCAATTGCAAACAAATGTGGCTCAAGATCGCCACGCTTGCGACCGCTGTAGGCTTGGATGATCTCGGGGCCGTACATAGTGACGCGTTGGAAAGGATTGACGGCAATAAGCACAATACCACTGTAGGTATATATACTGTGCTGAGCATATCGGTTTCGGATGGTATGAAGAACTATTGATGTTCAGAAGAGAAAGGAGAGCAATGGGCGACGCCAACTCACCGGAAGGTTCGTTCAGATGAGAGAGGGTTGCAAGATCGTCGGCGGTTTCGAGGAGAGGAGGATTGCGCAGGGGCGGAAGGTCGCCTTTTCCATCCCGAATGTCTTGAATCGTTGTACTGACGACGATTTCCTAGAGGCGTATTTAACAACACGGAAACGGAGGATGACGAGACTCCGACCTTTCCTCGCTCGTCAGTGAAGACGAGCTTGACTGCATCGCCAGACTTTGTGACGGAGGTGACCTCTGCGGATATCCAGGCGAGCTCCTTGTCTTCAAAGTAGGCGCGTGTGCCCTTGCTGTATATGTTTTCCGCCATCGTTGGCGCTGCGAGCGGGCGCTATGTGTGGCTTTGTTTGGCAGCCGCAATTGGGAAATTGGGAACGACGGAGAACTCCGAAAACAAACTAGCAACACAATATTGATATCATACGCGGTTGCTCCAGACATGCGCGCGGGTATACATTGCAGGTGGTTTCGAGTCCAATTAGCGTGTTACACATAGCTAAATAACGATACAGTAGATTAAATGGTCAGAATATATCATGGTTCTTGTGCGTCCTCCTCCTCTGACATGGCCGATGTCGGACTGGCCACACCTCCGCTGTCCGATGTTATGTCTCTCCGCCTCCGCCTCCTCTGAGCGACTGCAACAGTTGGAGACGTGGGAGTAACGAACCCATCTGATTGCAGACGGGCCAGCATGTCTCGTGCAACGTCCGCCGTTGCCGTCGGCGTTTCACCAGACTGGGAAACCGATGGACGACTCTCGTTTCCGGATCTGTTCCTCCGGTTTCGTCGGTTGACCGTGTCCCCATTTCGCAGCTTCTCGAGAAGAGTATCCAGTACGTCGTCGTCCTCGTTTGGTACAGCTTCGTTCTTTTGACGATTGGCCTTGATTTCGTCCGCGGCCTGCCGCCGCTTCTCCAGTGCCAACCGTTCTTCTGCGAGGGTCTGGTTGTCCGACTTGCATTTCTGTTCAGCCCGTCAGTTGTAAAATTTGAAAGGTTCAAGAAACAGCATACCTTGTACGATATGACGAATGTTTTGAATATCCCGTAAAACTCGGCCGACGACATGGACTTGTCTTCCTCTCCGTAGTATTTTATCGCTTCGGTAAAGGTCGTGTCGGCCAAATTAACGTTGTCGATGAGGTCTTCCAATTGGATATTGGCCTTGCCGACAAAGTTCCACATTTGCTTCCCGTACTTCTCAGTTTGATCCATGTCCGCGAAGTGTTCGCCCAGTTCCTGGCGGATACGCTTCAGGCCGTCACGAAGCTCAGCAAGTTCCTTGCGAAGATCCTGCAGGTTGACTAAGGGCACGAATGAAAATCAAAATAGATAGACTTGAAAGAAGTCGAACCCCGGTATGCTTCGGCGGGTTTCGCCAACTCGTCCAAGAAGTCTTCCATATCCGGAAAGTTTTTGGCTACGGTTCGCTCCAGGAAGTGTAGGAGAGTTGTGTTGTTGACAGATTTAGTATCGACCAGCTAGCACAACGATGAAACCGTGGCGTTGTTGCGAGCCTGGAGGGACACACCTTGTTTATGCTGCTCACACGGAAACCGAACGCACCGCCTTTGACGCCAGTACCATTCATGTAGTTGCCGATTAACAGGATGAGCTGCAAGAACAAGATTAAAATCAGAAAAATAACGCAAGATTGAACCCACACTGAGCAGCTCCTTGAAGCACTTGGCGGTCAAAAGTGCTTGGCTGGCCTCGGCTAGTTTGCACGCAGACTGTGCATTCCATGGTGAGCACTGAATGAACACGACGAAAAACTCTCACCTCGTCCAGAAGGGTCAAGGTCTCCTCGAAATCGCACTTGTAAAGCATTCCCTCGATACGGGGACCTAGCCGTTCAATTTGAATCAGCTTTACCATCAAACGATCTGATGGATGAAGGCCGGCCAGCTCTTCGGGATCTGAATTGCGATAGACATTGAGCTTCCCCACCTAATGGTAATAATGAGTGTACTGAAGTAGATATGGAAGATTCAACGGACTTGTTCAGGCGAGGGTAGAACTGGTTTCAGTTCGCTCAAGAAACTCTGGGTACACAGCTCTTGATCGAATTGCTGGATCTTCCATGCAATCTCCTCGGGCTGAAGCTTCTTGACGCGTTGGATGAGGATTTCTATGATATGATGATAAGACGGGGCTACGAGAGGAATAGGCGAAGAAGGACATACCGACCCGTTTCTTGGTCTGAGGATCAAGGACACTTTTAAGCTCTGCACGTTTTTGGCGAGCTATGCAATAATGAGGGCAAGAAAAAACGGGTACCAAGAAAAAAGCATACCCATAAGATTGATGACCAGCTGTTTCGCTTTGAAGTCCTCCTCCATCTCCATCCAAACACCGTCAATCCGCAGTTTGTTGAGCATCTCCTGCTCTTTCTGCGGCTCCTCGTCATTCCACACCGTTCTGGCGACCTGCTGTTGCGGTAATTTATCCCATTGCAACTGCTTCATCTTTGTGCTTGGAGGTGGCAAGAGCATGTCTTTACGGGCAGAGAGAAGCGAATTGAGGTTGGAGCCGAGAAGGGATGTTCGTGTAGAACCCGAGACCGAGCTGGGATTGGAACCAAACATAGGGGGTAGTGGAGGTGAAGGTCCGGGTGTTCCAGACATTCCTCCCGGAGGTGGAGGCGGTGGAGGGGGCGGTGGGGGACCACCTTTGATTCCGGGACCGGGAGGCGGCGGGGGAGGAGGCGGAGGAGGAGGTGGCGGCGGCGGTGGCGGCGGTGGCGGTGGTGGTGGTGGCGGCGCGCCCGCGTCAGGGTCGGGCGACTCTTCGTCCAGCGTTGGCATGGGAGGGGGCGCTGGGCTGTTATCAGCTGAAGGCAAGGTCATTCCCCTGGCCAACAAATGCTTGCTGAGTTGCTCGGCCAGTGATCCTGGTACAAGTCGAGAGCCTTCGGTAGAGCCTCGTGAGCTTACAGAAGTGGGAACTGTATCTTCAGAGCGACCGAACTCACTCTCGTCGTCGTTTGCTCCTGGCGACGAGGAACGACTGTAGTCACTGAACTCGGCATCCCCTGCGCGCGAAGCACTCAGGTTGCTTGATTTATAAGGAGGATCTCCACCAAGAGCAGGTCGATCGGTACGCCGCGGGGATCCTCTGACACTGCGAGAGCTAGAGAGAGGACCCTCTCGCGGCGGGTACTGTTAGTGAAAGGTGACACATTATCTGACTGTGCAAACAGCGATGAAATGTATAAGACGCACAATCTTGACACCGGCCGCCAATTGTTGCTGGATCTGCTCCTGCGCATCAGCATCATCGGCGTCCATAAACTGAGAGACGCGGCCGTTCTCTGGTTTCGACGATTTGACCAGCTTGGAGCGCCGTAGGCTGCCTTTCTTGCCAGGCGTAGCATCTACGTCTTCCTCGGCAGCAGCATCTGCTGCCTTTTGTTGCTGCCAGCGCTCCGTTCCTTCCAAGATGCCGATGGTCTTGGCACGCTGGAAGTGTTTCTCCAGCGTTTCCACCAGCGTCTTGCGGTCCATCTGGCCTGAATCGAGGATACTGTCGACACCCCGGCCCATTTCCTTCAGCATCTTGAACAGCTCCATGATCTGAGCCTCAAGCTGTGCGATCTGCTCCTCGTAACCCGCTGCCTGAACCTCCAGCTGTCCCTGCAACCGCGATGTCGTCTCCCGGGATATACTCAGCTTCTCGTCCATGTGCGCCAACTGAGCCTTCAATCGCCCAACCATACCATCCTGGCCCTGGGAGATCTCTTCCTCCAGAGCCTCCTTCTCCAGTTTTAACCGCACCACCTCCGCCCGAGCGTTGTTAGCCTCCTCTTCAACGAATTGGTAGCGATCCGCTTCATTGAATTGAGCAATAATCCGCTCCACGGAATGGCCCATGCGCTGCTCAGCCCCAGCCAGCTTCTTGTCGAGCACAACATCCGTGACGAGGGAATCAATCAACTGGTAATAGTGGACCATGGGCGGTCCTTCCTCCCGTATGAGCAGAAGATGCTGCATCATGGATAAGAAGTAATCCCGGGCCTTGGTGTCCTGAGTTTGGGCGAAAATGGCATTGTAAACGTCTTGTGGATTGTTGAGATCCCGTAAGATCTCCTGGTCCAGTCGTTCACGAAGCTTGGCCTCGTCCTCGTCCAGCACCGTCTGCAGAATGCGAAGTTGCTTGTCGATGGTCGGTACGCCAAAGCCCCGGCAGAGCGCTATGATGCGTTGCAAGCCGGCAGACTCCATTTGAGCACGGTGGTGAAGCCGTAGATCTAGGTCTTCTACGAAGCCTATTACTCCGTTCATGAGCACCAGGTTGGCGACCTAGGGATCCAGTGAGGAGGCCTGTCGCCCATCGATGAATATGGCAAACCGTACCGCATATTCGTTCAAATTGCTGTCTATCCCGCCCGTTCTCTTCACCTCCTCGCTAGCTCCAACTAGACTTCCCATCTTGCCCCGCCCGGACAGAGAAAGCTCCATTGACTTGAACCAGTAGTCATAGCATCCGCCCCCCTCGTTATTCGAAGAGCTCAGGGCCTCCAGTGCGGCTACGACGAGCGAGTGTGCCTCCCCATCGTTCCAGTACGCCAGGAAGGATAATAGATCGAGGAGAAGCTTGCGCGTTGGAAGATGAGGGGTGTTGAGCGAAGACGCCACTTGAGTGACAATCAAGTTGTGAGTAAGGGCTTCATTGGTTGCAGACTTGAACAGCCAGGTTCAATGCACATGCCGCTACACATAAGGCAAGCGCACGCACCGGGTTGTTGAGAATCTGCTTCAAGCATTTCACGACCTCGTACTCTAGATTTATGTCGAATTCGCGGCTATGCTCTCATCAGCGTACCGTTTCACGGCACATTCCAGACGAACTCACCGAGAAGCGCCTTTTCGACTCAGGTGCATGAGAGCCTGCGCGAGCACAGAGGTCCCCCGGATGGCGATAAAGTGTCGAAACCAGCTAAACCGAGGGTCAGTCGAAAAACGGCATTCACAGGCGGACCACACACCTCAACTCCTTACTGCGCAACGAAACCAACAGACTCCCCGCCTGCTTGGGCGTAATGGTCTTGTCCAAAAATTTCCGAATAAACCACTCGGGTGATTCGTGCATGATGGCGGCAGGCTGCCCCGAGTCGACCTGTTTCTTGGTCTGATCCTCCCGTGATCTATCCTCCTTCCACCGTATGTGATAGTCGTTGTAGACCATGTGCCATTTCTGCTCTATAGGAAGATTGGGCAGGTCGCCAAGGTCTCGCGTGCGCTTGACGTTCTCGAAGAGGGCCTCGATTTCGTCGTCCGTCTCGGGACGCGGGAAGTTGAAGTCGTCGCCATTGGGATGCCGATGGAGGTGGAAGTGGGGGAGGTGGGAGAAGGAGCTCTCCGACGAGGTGAGGGACGGGGCGTACTGAGACGACCGGTTGCCCTCCGAACGGGTGGTCATGGTCGAGACGGGGCGCATAGTCGCGGCGGAGGACGAGCCGGGAAAGTTGCCTCGGTTCGGGGTTGGCGGAGGGAACTGGCCAAAGTCTGACATGTTCGGGGAGCGGATGCTGGACGAGGAGGAGGAGGACGCCTCGCTGCGACGCGAATTGCCTTTGGTGGAGGACGATGCAACGGAGTCTGCGTAGAGTGTCGCCGAATCCGCGGTGGAACTGGACGAGGCGAGACTGGTGGTGAAGGTGTCGTATGCCTTGTCGCGCTCCATCTTGCTGCGCTGCATGGCGAACTTGTTGAGTTCTGTGCCATTTGGGGTGAGGGTCGGGTTGGTGATGGGTGCAGAGATGAAGGATGAGTTTGGGGGACGGTTCGGGGAGCGGGGGGACGGTCCAAGCCTGTCATACGGGACAGAGCGGTCTGCGAGGTCTGAGGCGGGCGACTGGCGCGGCTTGCTGAGCTTTTTGCGTCCGAACAGACTGTCCATGCATGAATCGAGGGGGCAAAACACAACCAAACACGATCGTCCTTCTTGTCGTTAC
>CVRE01178474.1:3372-17389 GCA_001179765.1 Crepidotus sp. BD-2015
TAGAGGCTGAAACGAGCCTACCCTCGAGCCTTGGGCCTCAGGCCTCGATTGGTGCTGATAGCTATACGTTTCTCACGTTTACAGGAGTTTGTTGAACTCTTATCCTAAGTCAAGCTAAGAACACCGTTCGGAGCGACATGGAATGCTCAATAACTGGGCAACTAGGGACGAGATATTCAAACAGCAACAACTTGAAAGGAGACAGTCTCGATATTCATACACGCCAGGTAGAGGAGCCCGATAGTCATCTTCGTTTTGCCATTTGAACAGTGAGGTTGTCAATATACATCTGTAGGGTCTCATTGCCCGACGTCAGCTTATCCACCTCCTTCTGAACAGTCTTGACGCGACCCAGAATGGCTGTTGTTTCAAAGGTTAGCTCCGATGCTGATGTGGGCGAGTAAGACCGACTGCGAAGGTCTTGCTGAGAGGCAGCAATCTCTCTACAACCGGTCAGATTCAAGCCGACAAATCTGCTTGGATAACTGACTTGAGAAGTTGTTCTTTCCTGAGAGTGTCCTTGATGATATCCCCAGTGCCTGTTGTGGCAGCGGTGCCGCCCCAGCCGTCTTCGATGCCAGACATGGATGAGGAGGAAAAAGACCAGATGATCGGAGTTTGAATTGCGATCACTACCGTTACGCGTCCACGCGTCTCTGCCTCGACCTTCAAGCCGCAATGGCTGATATTTTACTTGCACTCAAAGCTGGAAGAGCCTTTCGTCGTGACACCGCCTCCAATGTAGTCGAACCTAGCCCAGTTAAAGGCGCCATAATCCTCACTGCTGGTGACGATGGTCTCTTTCACTTTACTTGGAAGAACAGGACCACCGGTGTCGTCGACGAGGCTCGTTCATCATCGCATTCAAGCGTCTCGCTCACATCCCTGGTAGGATTTAATTCTGTTCCCATCCGACGCATCGTTCGTCAAGGTGCCTCATCCTACCGGGCGTGTCTACGTCCTCAAGTTCTCGTCGTCCAACCAGAGACACTTCGTAAGAACATTCGTCCTTCGTTCTTTCATCCACTAAGTATCGTTGTAGTTCTGGCTGCAGGTCCGATCCATCGCAATTGCCAAAGCTTGTCCCTCACAATTCACTAGGATGCATCTACGGCGAGAGACGAAGAATTCGTGGCCAACATCAATAGGCTTTTGGAGGACCCTGAATCTCACCTTGTCTGGAATACCGCAAGCGCGGCGGCGGCTACTCAGCCTCAGGCATCAACGTCGGCCGCATCTTCGTCGTGCGTGTCCTTGTCGTGATTGGGTCGACTTCTGACTGGAGTCAATAGAGCAACCGCATCGCTCATCCCTCCCGAGCAACTCGCGCAGCTCCAGGCGTTGTTGGCAGGCAGTTCTAGCGCACCCGCCGCTCCAGGTATATCTTGGTTCATTCCACTACGTTGACCGAACCTCAATTCTTACAGAGTTTTCCCTGACGGACATTCTCACTCCCGCCAACTTGACGCCGCTGTTCACCTCCCATCCCGAGTTAATACCAACATTGTTTCCCCACCTGCCTCCCGATCTTCCTACTCCCCCGTCTGCAGAAGCCCTTCAGCGCATTATCAAGTGAGCCCCAGCTAACCCGCTTCTGGTCAATGCTAATGGTGTACTCTCAGCTCTCCTCAGTTCCGTTCGGCTGTCTCCAGCTTTGACCAAGCTCTGCGGACAGGTTTACTTGGTGGCCTGGTGAGAGGACTGGGCTTACCAGAAGAAGCAGGCACCGGGATCGAGCCTTTCTTGAGGGCGGTTCAGGAGCAGGCCAATAAGGACACTCCCCCAGGCGGTGCGGACGACCACATGGAGACGGACTAGTTGTACACTTACGTAGTCTCGCGCCAGTGAAGTTGAGAAAACGCGTTACTTCGCGCTCTATGTCCTTCTCGCGTTGTATATCGTCGGCCATTTGTCGCCCCATTTGCGACCGATCATTTTGGACATCGATGACCAGGCACGGTCTTGTCATTTAACCACTACCACCACTTGATGGCCTCCTCTCATGTGTGGGCCATGTCTGTCGAGCAGCGGGAGTCTCTGATCAAGGCAGCGTTCGAGGGCAAGCGTCCTCCCGGCGAGAAGTTCGGCGCGCCATCTCACCCCACTTGCAGCGAAGCAGAACACTTACAGTCCGTATTCCAAGTTCCCCGTGGGAGCGGCCCTTTTGGCAGCAGATGGTACGATCTTCAAGGGCGCGAACATAGAGAACGCATCTTACGGTTGGACGCACTGCATGGGATCGGGATAACACACCAACTCAATATCTTGTAGGCGGGACCATATGTGCTGAGAGAACGGCAATTGTCAAAGCAGTCGTGCGTTCATTCGCGCCTCTCTTTTGTCTTCACCTCCTCACACCTGCCAGAGTGAAGGCACTAAATCTTTTATTGCCCTTGCGGTTGTAACGTACGTGCGCGAGATCTTGGCCCCACAATCGCGCATCTTAATGTATATCACGCAAGCGATGTCCCTTCGTCCATCTCGCCTTGCGGAATGTGTCGCCAAGTCATCCGCGAGTTCTGTGCGGCCGATATGCCCATTCTGCTAGTTCCTGGTGACTACCCGAAACCTGCAGGCGACGAATCCGAGGGTAAGCATGGAACTACTGCTGGGGGCGTGAAGGAGACGAGCATCGGAGAGCTTCTCCCGGACAGTTTTGGGCCCGAGCACCTTGAACTGCCTCGAAGCGGGTGCGTGTTGTTCTCCAAACCTGATTGTCCGGCTATGTCTGACATCCAGGCTGTGGTAGATCTTAACAGAACTTGTTTTTTGTATTCCTGACGTGTGTACGGGCTGTCTATAGGCGTCCGGCTGCAATCTGGACCCCGGGCTGGCCTGAGTGTTGTGTCCGACCGCAACCGACATCGTCTTGTATCGTGTGTCCCCGGCGCCTGATATCCCTTGTTCTCTTAACACCTCGGCAACCCTCTAAATACATTGTTATTTCCGCCGAGCGCTAGTACCCCCAGTGGAAAAATCTTCCCCACCGAGCCTAGTCGACGGCGCGTATCATCTCTCCCGCACGTGTTGGCNNGTGTTGGCCGACAATCTGCTTCTCAGTAGCTGATCCGTGCATTTTTGGAAAATCGAAGGTCAGTTCATCCCGAGGCTTTGTTCCTTTGATAGAGCTTGGTTGGATACAGCCCCGATTTAAAAGCACATCCATGATCTCGTTCCATCTTCAGCCAGACCATGTCGTTCCCCAATTCAGGTGTTCAAAGTGTTCTTCCAGAGGTCGCGCACACCGACATTCCTTCGAGTTTACGTTCCGATGCAAGTCTTGCTCACAATGTGTTTCACTTGTTTTGACTGACCAAGTCTCTCAGTTTGACTGGATGCTGGAGATCGACGCGACAGCTCCAAGCCCCCCCGCTTACGCGCGGTACGATGAAGAGTACCCGCCCCCGTACCAGCAACCCAGGGTCAGCATTCCATACCGCTCCAACGTAGACGTCTGACATTGAACTAAATCAGATTCCTAGAGCAGGTACGTGTTTTAGGGATGATAACTGCCCTCCAGCGCCTTACACTCAATAGTCGAGCCCCAGATCCCTCTTCATTACCAGTTTCGTTTCCAGGAATCGAAGCAGCAACAACAGCTGCAGTTACTTATTGTATCATTTCCCCACCTCAACTACTTTACTTATGCCCGCTGACGAGAGCTCAGGGTGGGCTACTTTCCATCGTGGCGACCGTGTTCCTAAGAGACGCATTACCTATGCTGGGCCAACCGACGGACTCAATTCATACTATGCGGGTGTATGGCTTGTTTGGCATGTCTCTATTGCTGAGCTTCCTCCTGACGGCGGTGTCCCTCCTCTGCAAGCATTGGTTGACCGGGAATCATGTAGGCTTTTGATCCACGACTTTTCAATGATTGCTGAAACGTCCGATCCGTTTCATTAGCACCGGCTTTTGCGGTTCGGACCTGCAGTGCCCGAGACCGTGTGTCTCTTTATTCCCGTCCTTTTTGCGCGGTCCTAATCAGCTCTGGGTCTCGTAGAAGTTACAAGCTGCTCAGACCTGCGTCATGAACCTCCTGATCGCATTAGGATTGTTCATGACTTACGCGACGGGCATGTGCTTTTGTGTGGGCATTGTCGATTTCCTCTGCCAACTCTGCCCTGCTCTTGGGATGGGGATAGGAATATACGGAAGTGGTCCTCTGCTTTTGCAACTCGGCCAAGGGACGTTGTACAAGGTGCCCATAACCTCGGCACTCCGTGATTCCTGGCTTGCGCGCACGTGGACTACCCGCGGCAGCGCCAGGAGCCCAAACAGAGACGTACGGGGGGGAGGCGACGCCACTATTGTGGGATGACGCACTATAGTCTTCCTTCCACCTTGAATGAACATGTATCATGTACACGTACGCGTTTCTAATTCTACATAGTAATAGTCTTGGGACGATAAGATAAGAAAACAAAAGGATCTAATCGATAACTTCCTCCGCGTCGCTGTCTTCTTGTGCCCTTGCCTGCCTCCGTTCGTGCGCCTTGACTTTGCGTGCCAGGTCGGGATTGGGCTTACAGTCCGACAGCGTAAATGACTTGCTACACCCCGCAGCAGGGCAGTTAAGAGCGCCACGGGTGTTTTTGAACATGGCCTTGATAGCCTCACCCGAAAACGAGTGCTTGCAGACGGAGCTAGCGGTAAAATTAGAGGGATGCCACTGAAAAACACACAATAAAACTTACGATGTGAGGGGATCCACAAGAAGCGTCATCAGCAGGGGGCATTTGTACTCTTGAGTGATTCCACCCATCACGACGTCGTCGTCGTCGTCGCTCTCGTCGCCGTCCTCTGGCAGTACGATTCAGATTGGGTACATGCGAGTTGAGTTGACGACGCTGCTTACCTCGGGGAATAAAATCAGTAATAGGGGGCATGGCATGACCAGCATGGTCGACTTCCTGTTGCGATGTTCAGCAAGTAGCAAGTCGGGGTGATGCACAAAGAAAGAGACACCGACATAAATGGCTTCCTTGAAAGCCACATACTGATCGCTTTTTCCATATTTTTGTCGCGCGGTCTTGGCATCGTATTCCGCATTCATGTCGTCAACAAGCAGGAGATATTTATCGCTTGCGTTGGTCTGAGCACGAGATTAGAGAATGCGGGGAGTAGAGATAGGGCCTTACGAGTTGCTCTCCCCTCGCCACGCTTTGGATAATGTCGCTTAATACTTTGCTGTGCCCGGTCATCACAGCTTGAGCATCCAGAAGACCCTTCATAACCTGTTCCAGTTCTGCGAGACTCTGTGTACTTAACGTCAGGCGAGTAGCACGCATGTGTGAGGCGAATCAAACCTGTTGTGCCTCTTCGCCGGCGACTTCGGCCATCGCAGATGCTACTCTTGCGATGATGGGAGAAGGTTGGCGCATGGCCTCTTCAATGGATCCCCAATCCTTGGTGAGGCCAACGATCTTGGTGCCGTCTGCTTTGGTAAGGGGCTGGTCGGCAAAGTTCTCGATATCAATGCGGTCGTCCTCGTCCTCATCTTCGTCTTCAACATCTTCCTTCCGTGACTGCGATTTAGCTGTGCCCTTTTCCTTCTCCTTCTTAACAGTGGTCTTTTCCTTTTCCTTTTTCACTCGACGCGTTGGAGGCGCGTCGTCTTCTTCCTCGTCAACATCGTCCTGAGTGTGGCCGTTCTGAGTGGGTTGATCTTCTTCAATATCCGATGAAGCCTGTCTGGCGGTTTTCCTTCGGCGCGATGAGGTTGCAACGGGCATGGTGATTAACGCGTTGTGGTTGTCAAGAGTCAAACCGCGTTTTGTTTGATCAAGTTTCTTTCAGTACGCGTCCAGCAACACATGAAAACAACACTCCGTCCAGCGGTCATGTTCGCGGCCCTCCGAGCTTCTTGTGCGCGACCGCTGCAGCTCTCTCTCTCGAGGGCTGGACTAAACCCGAGAGTTGGGCTGGCACAGGCTCCCAAACTTCTTTCCCAATTCCGCTCGTTTCACGCCTCTCCCACCTCCCTCACAACTCTAAATCAGTCATCACGCCGGAAACAAAAATCCCGCAGGGTCCAGAAGACGAGATCGCCCCTCCTAAACAAGTGCCCTCAACTCAAAGGGGTCTGCTCCCAAGTGTTCACTGCGACACCGAAAAAACCCAATTCGGGCAAGCGGAAAGTCGCTCGCGTGAAACTTTCTAACGGCAAGTCATGCATGGCGTACATCGCCGGAGAGGGGCACAACTTGCAGGAGCACAGTGTCGTTCTGGTCAGAGGAGGGCGAGCGCAGGATCTGCCTGGTGTACAGTGCGTATCCACAAACGATATCAACAGTGCCGAATTCATATTATTTCGTCCAGATACAAGGTCGTTAGAGGAGCCCTGGATCTCGGAGGTGTCGTGAATCGCATGAGCGGGCGGAGTAGATATGGGTTAGTAGCAATCGGCGCCCTCCGTTCCACTGCTGATGCAGTCACAGCGTAAAGAAACCAAAGAAATAAAAATTGGGTCGGTTCGCGAGCACAAAACATACAGCAGGAAACTGATGACATAGATACAGATTTGGTGTGTAGTTGGATACAGTCTAAGGTTCACGGATGATGAGTAGTCCTGTTGAAGAAAATCAATGTCCCAGTTGATGGGCACTTCACGCCGAGTCCTAGCGGGCTGCGACTTCTGCCGCCTCGAATGCGGTTTGGAATGATGCCAGCAGGGAGGTGGTCTCCTCCATCCCCACACTGACCCGCACTATGGTTTTCTCGACGCCAAACGATTCTGCCCAGTCCATCTCGGTGTAATGTGCCAGAACAGCATACGGACAGGCAAGAGTGAAGTTTGTCCCAAGGCTCGGGCCTTTATGACAGGAGAGCATGTCGAAAAAGGCATGCGCCGCCGGGTGGGATGTGAATGTCACGGAGAAAAGGCCCCCGAATCCACCCTCTTGGATTCCAAGCGCCAGATTGCTCTTGATCCTGCAGCAATCATAGTTTTCTCTCGTGATATATTTGGGATAGAAGACGTCCTTCACCACAGGTGACTGTGCGCCCCCCGCGGCCGACTTGGAGCGTAAAAAGTCACAGACGGCTTCCGCGTTGGCATCGATAACTTGAGTGCGTCGTCTAAAATCACGAGAATTGCGTTCCATGTAGATGGCATCCTCGTCGAAGTAAGTGTCCTCGTAGTTAGCGTTCATACGCGCTTTGAGTTCAGTGTAGTGACGACCTTGGGGGTTCAAGCAGAGACTATAGGGCGAAATGAGCGCGCTGCTTTACTGTGGATGAGCACACGAACCTGCCCCCCATAACGTTGGAGTATCCGCTAAATACCTTGGTGAGGCTGCTAACCACCACGTCGGCATACGGGAAGACCTCTACGTTCATGAAGTTGCCTATAGAGTCGTCAATGACAACAAGAAAGTCGTACTTGTCGGCGAGGCTCCGGAGACGGGGCAAGTCGGCAGATTGCAAAAGTGGATTCGAAGGGAATTCTGTAAACAGAGCCAGAATAGGCGGAGTCGTTGGATCGCGTTGAAATCCATCTTTCAAAATTTCCTCGAGGCGATTCATGTTCCCATCTCCCAAAAAATGGCAACCGGGGCCCCATTTTTCGAGGACTTTGAGAGTGTCTGTATAAGAAAATCTGTGAAAATCAGGATGCGGGCACGAGAGCGGCGCAAGCACAAAGACGTACCCCAGACACACGCTCTTTTGAGGAGGGCGAACGGCGAGCGAAAGGTTATGTGCCTTCCATATCGCAGCCATCCCAGTGGAAAACAAGAACACGTCGTCCTCAGACATGCCTTTAACCCCCCGGGAGCTTGGACCCAAGACATAATTCGTGTCGCCGGCACATGACCCATCAGCGCAATCTCCAGGACTGTCCCGCACCAACACGCCGGATATCCGTCGACGCAGCGCGCGTTTCGCCCACGCGGCGGAAGTTATCGGAAGATTCCGACCATAGCGCTCCTCAAGGTACACAGAATGGTCAAGGCTGAGGTCTTCCACACGAGGCCCACGGGTCTCCGTGGGAGAAGGAGTCTTCTTGGCCGAATAATGTTTGTTTAGTGCCTTGCGGGGGGTGTTTTGCAAACCATTCGGAACGAACGCCGAGTCCGCTGGTAATAGGGCCAGGCAGTGTTCCGCCAAGCGACTCGATATACCCATGCCCGTATGTTGCCAGAATTGTTTGGCAATGTGGAAGGCGTCTTCGGGGAAGAGAACGATATGGAGGTTGGCAGGAGCGGAAGAGAGTGGAGCCGTATCCTCGTTGACGCATGGACCTTGATTCAGTTTATCCTCCGGACAGATGGAAAAGTGAATGAGGCGCGCTGTTACCGGCGACCCCGCTTGCAGTGACCGGTCTTGTATAAAAGAACGGCATTCATCTGCAATTATCTGGGACGGGAAGAGCATGCAGCTTTCGCCGCTCGTGCCAAATTTTTGTTCACACAGGCGTGCAAGCTTGCATAGATCGTAAGAGTTTGTTCGTGGACGAGGCGCGAAACTTACCTTTCGAATACTGAGATGTATGAAAAACCTAGGATAGCCAGAGACCATCGCGTCTACCACTCGTTTTTCCGCTTCTTCATAGCCAACATTGTCTCTCCACGTTGGGAGCGAGACCGAGATTGCATGGGCAGTGAAGGCGGGTACAGAGAGGCCCAGAGGTATACTCGCTGATTGACTCATTGGTCGTCGTACGAGTCAAGGTACTTTTCCAATTCCATCGCTTCGGTCCGAATCTGATGTCGGCCGAAGGATCAGGACAAGCACATGCATACTCACTACTCCATCGTCCGAACATGGTAATTATCAAGCGCAAACTGCCGAAACGCAAAATACCCGAGCTGTTCGAAGGTTTCAAGAGTAACATTTGTTTGTTTGTGATACATCCTTTAAAACTAGGCATTCAGGCCTGAGTACAGCTCCCTTTCGAGCAGAGCGAACATCTGCTCGTGTTTGTCATCAGCAGTGGGCACCAGTTGGGTCGCGAAAACAGCCGCCACTCCAGTTGTAGGATCAACGAAGAAAGAAGTATTGGCCCATCCACCCCCTATTATTCACGACGGTGTAAAAAGATGGTCAATCGGCAGGACGAGCACTCACAGGCTCCAGAGCCCTTCCTGCGTTTCCCAGGTATATCGACAGTGTTATGCAGAAGCCCCCGACTGAATTGAGCACTTCCGGCGGGCATGTGGAGGTATTTGCTAAAGCTTGCAGCCATAGCCTCCACTGTCGCTGCACCGTCTGGGGGCAGGGTGGGCTCAAACATTAGGTTCACGGAGGTGGACGTCAAGATTGGGTTGGTAGCACGAGCAGCTATCAGTGGGTTAACCACTATTGAATACTATGGAGCAGAGACGTACATTTGATCTGGAGCAAATGGCGTAGAATAGTAAGATAGTCTTTCTGGGAGGAATAAAGGCCAGCGCCTCCAAGATGGACAGTCACTGGAGAAAGAAATTTGAATTGCTGGTCCAGAAGTTCACATAAATACTCACCGTTTGCCGGATTTTGTTCGATGTATGAGTGCTCAAGTAATCTCTCAATAACA
This sequence comes from Crepidotus sp. BD-2015, assembly GCA_001179765.1. NCBI lineage: Eukaryota > Fungi > Basidiomycota > Agaricomycetes > Agaricales > Crepidotaceae > Crepidotus > Crepidotus sp. BD-2015. The sequence continues at coordinate 12,890 of CVRE01178474.1, forward strand.
CCGTCCGCATTTCGGGTGGACAACGGCAGTAGTCGCTCTTTAAGTTCCCGATTGAGATAGAAGGATGTGGATTTGATGCCGAGCGGGCCAAACACGTGTTGTTTGCTGCGATTCTCTTGAGCTACAGTTGCTCTCATGAGGGAGTTACGCACAAATATTCCTCGAGAGACTTCCCAGACAGACGCTCGACGATAAACCCAGCGCAATCGGAAGAGTAACCGTACGCGACTGCAGGCAAGAGCTAAGCCGTGATTCTCTATGTATACATCTGAAGGCCACTTACAATTGGTTCCTGGGTCAAATCTCAGTGGAATGCCGGGTAGAGAACCCTACAATTCAGTTAGACACAGAAGTCAAAGCGGCATATAAACACCCAAACCGTGAGCATCTTGAAGAAAACAGAGGCATCTTCCCCCTTGTAGCTGTGTGAGTACGAAAGAGGCATGCCACTAGCAGGAGTGGTCCCGTCGACGAAGTAGTCAAGACCGCTAGTATGGTTCAGAAGCTGGCCAAAAGTAATCTTGGATTTCGCAGGTGTCGTAAGGAGATTTCCGGCGTCGTCTACTCCAGTTACGACAACTGGGTTGGCAAGTTCGGGGAGAACATGTTCCACAGGCGTATCGAGTTCAATCTTGCCTTGTTCGATCAGCTGCAAAGCCGCGATCTATTTCGTGTAAGTTATCCGTGTTAACGTCTCCGGATACATACCGTTGTGATCAGCTTAGTCTGGCTGCACAACCAAAAGACGGTGTCTGCATCGATAAAGCCGCTCGAGGGATCGTCGACCAGTTTTGTGCCAACTTGATGCATGTATATTTCGCCATCCACATTCGTTACTCCGAAGAATAATGCAGGGGTGGATTTACTTCCCACTGCTTCGGCCTAAGCAGAGAGCTCAAAACATATTTGCCCAATGGATAGTGGTGATGGTTGCACTTGCCAGGATTTGATCAAACTTTTCTTTTTGACCTGCAGAGAGAGTCACCATCGCTGGAAGGGGAACAGTCAGCACCTCGGTCAGATGGTGCTCTTACTAGTCTTAGACTATAAAGCGCATGTCACGTTCACACCTTCGGCAGATTGTGGGAAGTGTTTCGTAGCATCTTGTCCTATCTTGATCCTATCTCATCCACAGGAACGGAAATGGCAGTAATTATAGACCACGCAAGATTGCCCGACACAATTTTTTTTTTCTTGAGGATAAGACAATGATACCCAGGACACCGCAGAGCACCGCGATCCCAACGGGTTTGGAGTTTGGATTGCCAGTTCTCCGTTAACGGTGTAACTCGCGTCGAGATTAACCTGGGTTTTCGAAAACTGGTTCAAAAAACGCGGTTCCCAGACTTACAAGGTGGTAATTGGAAGACTGAAGCTGCGAAAGAAAGCCGGAATGGATTGACCATCATAAAGGCTCGGATCGCTGTAACGCGATATGTGCATATTTACAGCAGCCATGGCCGGGTGTATGCCAGCCGGCCCGAGGGATGACCGAGACAGCGAAGAGGCCAGAGTGGCAGGAAGAATGGAAGTGGAGATATCGCGTTCGCGTTGACGGATCCCAGTGTCTACCAGAGTAGTTACCGCGCCTGAGAGAATCAGAATCTGCGCGGATAGGACGCGCCCGCAACACATTGGCATTCGACGGTTTATACTTGTGCGTAGGATAAGCGGCTAAGATCGCGGAGAGGTATACCGGCGCCGTCGTATGAGCGCCGCCTCGGACGACGCGCAAACGGGTGTGTACCCGACAAGATGTGGACACGGAATGCCAGTTTGGGTGCGCTCTGAGACCATTATTTGCCCTTTCCGGCCTTCGAGGACGAACTGCGGATACGATGTGGAGATGAGAGCGGACCCCTTGGTAAAGCGGGAGGAAGCTTACGCTTCCGGGGCGACGTTTTTCATGATCGTGAGCTTCCCACTCGATGCTGCGGAAACCATCTGCCGCTCGATGGACTTGTTAATTTTCGCGGTGAGGTTCTAAGCCGGTCAGTGTCGTGTAAATGTGGGAGTAACGAGACACACTTTGTGCAGCGCTGCTTGCTTCACGAGGATGGTTTTCTGTAACAAAAAAGACAGAAAGGTTGGTGGCTACCCAAAGAGTCTCGGAATGGAAGCGCACTTTTGGCGCAATGAACCGTTTCCCTTTCTTCGGTGCCGCTGCAGCCTTGGAAGCGTGCCGTGACACTGAAGAGGAAGCCTTGGCTTGCATTTTGGTGTTTCCCTGGGCCATGTTGGAGAGACAAACTATGCGATCCTAAACGACTGTCTTCAGAAAATCACACCAAGGATACTATAGAGGCGGAAACGAGCCTATAGACGAGGGAGGTGGTGGTTGCGGAAGAGGCCGAGCGTGACGGTCACCGGTGACCCTCTCATCTGGCCGCAACCGTCTTGTCGGCGGAATGCTACTGCTACGCGTTCAGCGCTCCATAGCGTCCCCGAGCAAGGTCTGCGTTCTGTATTTTAATACCAGCCGTCTCTTACGGGCGTTAAGCGGGCCTACCACGACCTCATAACTCTGCCCTCAACCCACAAGCCCGTCATATCTCATGGTCCTCCGGGATACAGCGCGGTGTCTGGCCACACCGTCACCGTCTTTGGCTGCACCGGGTTTTTGGGCAGGTACCTTGTATCAAAGATAGGTACGTCGCGGTGGGCGCGGTTTCGCGCCGATAATAATATCCCTGCCTCCAGCCAAAATGGGGACGCAGGTTATCGTCCCGTACCGGGAAGAGGACGAATCGCGACACCTGAAGCCCATGGGGGATCTCGGACAGATAGTGCCTATGGTAGGGTGGCACGTTCATACGGGCGCAGCTGCTAAAACTTGGGATATCATAGGAATGGGACATCAGAAGCGACGAGCAAATCGCGGAGTGTGTTAGACACTCTGATATTGTGTACAATCTCGTTGGACGAGACTACGAGACCAAGTGAGTTGGCGCTCCCTGCCAAGACTGTGCTCCGCGCTCACCTTTCCACGCCGTCAGAAACTTCGATTACCAGTCGGTCCATGTCGCTGGCGCAGAGAGAATAGCCGCCATATCCGCCCAGTGTGGCGTGTCGCGCCTTGTGCACGTCTCCCATCTAAATGCTTCCGCAACGTCTCCTTCCAAATTCTATCAAACTAAAGCACTGGGCGAAGAACGGGTCAAGGCAGTCTTTCCCACCGCTACTATTGTTAGACCAGGGACCATGTTCGGGTTTGAGGACAAGCTGCTGAACAACATCGCGAGTGCGTCATCCGGTTCTCCGCAGCACGGCTTGGCTCGCTAATCGTGGTGTAAAGTATCGCCGTGGTGGTGGAAATTAAACCATGGGCGGACGAAAGTACGGCCGGCCCACGTAACTAATGTTCATGCTTGCGCTCGGATCTAATGCTAACCAGCTTGCTCCCAAGGTTCTGGACGTAGCCCAGGTACTGGCGGATCTTATGGCAACCCCGCAGATGTCGAGAACTCTTGCCCTTCCGGGCCCGTCTACCCTTACATACGAGTACCTCTTGGATCTCGTATCTGCCGTGACCGTCCGCTCGTTCCACTCGTATGCCCCGGTCATGCCTCGCGGGATCGCAACCGCGGTGGCCAAGGCTGCGCAGGCCGTGTGGTGGCCGCTAATGTCCCCGGACGAAGTTACGAGACGCTATCTGGACGACAGCGCCGCGCCTGGAGACTGGGAAGAGCTGGGCGTGGTACCGACGGAAATCGAACCACTGGCGCTCAAGTACCTGCGGCGGTATCGCACGACAGACACCTACACTGACCCTGTCGCTTTTCCGGCCAGGCCGTCTCTGGTAAGCCGACAATGCCCCTGATAACAGGCATGCTGATTATCTCATTAGGCAGCATAATATACGAACGCGTCGTGTGTCAGTAGCAGTAGATGATAAAGGCTTCTTTTTTTCGGTCTGTCCGCATGGAGGTGCCGCGCCCTGCTGCGCTTCCGCGGGAAAGCAGGGAATTGGGGTTGAATTGACAACAGGATGGTAACAAAAATGCGATGCGTGGGTACAGAATGCCGGGTCTTAGAACCCGGGAGGGACGAGGGCTTTTGGTTGGTTGTTTGGGTACATGGGCGCGAGCATCTGGGTGGTGCTGGTGGCTTAGTGGTGCTTCGGCCAAGAGGGACAAGACGGACCTGCTGCTGGCCCTGCTGCTGTTCCAAGAACTCTCGTTCCTGTGCGACGATCTTGGCCTCGTCCTCGAGAACCAGGGCCAATGGGAGGGCGACGAGGAGTGCGGAGGTTGTTAATATCCAGACGAGGTTGCCTGCGAGTTTTCCGCCGCGCTTCAAAAACGAGGCGGATTTTGCGACGCGCTCCGAGATTGCGAGGCGGGTGGTGGGGGGGACGATGTCTACGAGGGCTGCGAGGCGGTCGAAAAGCGACTCGTCTGCCTCGAGCTCTGAGGAGACGGAGGAGAGGGATGCGGAGGACGAGGTGCGAGACGATGCCTGGGAGCCATAGGGCGAGTTTGACTCTACGATTTCAACCTG
>CVRE01178484.1:0-23952 GCA_001179765.1 Crepidotus sp. BD-2015
GAGGATGACGATCCCGTCCCTTCCGACTCTCTCACTGCATTATCTCCCGCGGTTCACCATAACCCGCCGCCGATCGCAAACATCTTGCCCACGTTGCGCAGACATGCAAGTCTGATGAATCTCTTGCATGTCCATTACTGATGATGCCTAGGGCGACGCCATTTTACATTCATTTATATACCCTGAATCCCGGGCGCGTTTTATACAACTACTTGAACGCGTCGGCGTCCTTCGCGAGCTGAACGCGGGCGTGTCGCCGAGCGAGGTAGAGTTCTGGAGCTACTTGGGCGAGGTGGGAGGAGATGGGATACTGCCCAAGGACTCTACGGTCAAGAGGATATAGCATGATTTTACCGTAACCCAGTCCTATAATCGTAATCACATGTCAATTAATATAAGTACGCGCCCAAACGGCGACCTTTTTATGCAACGACCATCGACGAGCTCCTCCACGCCGCCGGGGACGTCCTCGACATCGCCCCGTGCACAGTGGCTGCATCGAATATCAGCCCACGTTCCCGAAAACACACACCCAGTCCAGGTCGCCCTTCGCACGTACAGTCTCGCCCTCTGTCTCTCTCTCGGGCCCTCCCTCGTCCCCTTTGTAACCTCACGCGCCTCCGGAAAAGCATCCAAAAATGCCCTCATGCGCGTCCTCGCCCGCGAATTCGGCCTTGGCGGCTTCGCATTCTCCATCACGCTAGCCCTCGGCGGGGGTTCATTCATACGGGAGCTGTGGCGTACCCTCGATGATCTCGGCGTCGAAGCCGCCCCAGATAACGCGGACTCGGCTGCAACAAAGCTACGGACGTGGATTTCGCGCTCAAGGCTGTCGTCCCCGCAAAAGACGTTCCTTTCCAATGTTGTGTCGACGTCTGTGGGGCTCCTTCTTCTCCAGGCGGGCCGCAGTCGGTCGAGGAATAGTTCGGCGAGCTCTAAGGACCCCTTCGCGTCGCGCACGGTGGACCTCACCCTTCTGCTGCTCGTCCGCGCGCTCGACGCCGCCGTGCAGTCTTTTGTGGCGAGGAAGTCTGGCAGCAGGCGTGGGAGTGACGCTGAGCGCCCCGTGCAGACGCCTACACAGCGGCTTGCGGCGAGTTTGAAGCGGGAGACGATGAGAACGCAGATAGACTCGTTTGTGTTTTGGGCGTGCAGCGCAAGGTCTGTGTGCGCCGGTGTCTGTGTCTTCTGTAATCGAATCTAAACGATTCGCTAGAATAATGTGGTGCTTTTTCTACGAGCCGCATAGGTGCGCAGGTCCTCACACCGGAAAGCTATTCCTCACGCGCAGCTCATAGGCTTCCAAAGTCGTACGTGAAGTGGATTAACACGCTAGCCGGACTAGATTCGCGCGTTCTCGATACCCTCCGCGCCATCCGAGCCAAAAAGTGGTCCTACATCACAGGCTCCCCCTCACATTCACAGCTCCTCACTACCTACGCGCGGGATCTCGGCCACCCGGCTGCATGGGGCGACCCTGCTCAGCTGCCTGCATTCGGCGGCGCCCACGCCGACCAAATTTGGAAACAGATCGGAGTGACTACGCGCCCCGGCGTCGGCGGGCTCCCGTGTCAGATGGTCCACGGCGAGGTCGGCTCCAGCCTCGGTCTGGGGCATAGCTGCACGTCCAACGCCGGCCTGCGCGGCATCAAAGTCCTACTCGAGGCGATCATTCTATACCTTCCCGTGAGTGGTCCATCCGCCGCATTGGCTTTCTATATCTTTTTGTTATACAGGTCCAATTCCTGCCTGTGCTCTTGAGCCGCCCGAGAGCCCTACTAGAGCCGCGACGCGTGCTGGAGTCGCTCCTCGCCGCCCTGCGCAGCGCGACGTTCCTCGCCACATTTGTGAGCTCGTACTGGTATAGCGTATGCATAACGCGCTCGCTGGTGTTTGCTCGCCTCTTCCCCTTCATCTCGCACGACTTTTGGGACGGCCCGTATGGGTGTGTACTTGCCGGGTGTCTGATCTGCGGAACGAGCATTTCGATAGAGGCACGGAGACGCCGCGCGGAAATGGCGCTATATGTGTTGCCGCGGTCCCTGAGGTCCTGCCTGCCCGATTCCTGGATTCGGAGCGGCACATTTCCGCTACGGTTGGCTGAGCGGTTGGTGGTATCTCGTTGGTTGTTCTACCGTCACTCATTTGTGATTTCCAGTGTCGTCTTTGTTTTGTCCCTCTCCTCGCTCTTGACGGCGGCCAGCCATTACCCGCATGTTCTTCGTGGGCTCTCTCGCTGGGGACTGCGTTTCATACTCCAAGGGCCCGATGTAGCGGCCTTCTCAAGGAACAGCGAACCCTTAGGCGAGAAACGATCGGAGACGGAGCAGCAGCGCGCGATAGATACCCAACCCTGAGAACCAATGTATGTAGTCGTGTTTTTTTGGGGGGTCACCCAGTCCACAAATGTAGAGAATGGTCATAGAACGAGCAGCTGGCTATTAATGAGTCGCCTCCGGTGTCGGCAAAGGACCAGTCTACACCGTAAGCGAGGGATGTGTGGCTGTCGAACCGTTTGAGAATTTCCCCGGCACCGAACCCAGTGTCGGCGGTAAAGCGGACGACTTTAAAGCCGTCGTGCATGCACGCGACTAGGAGATCGTTCTTACGGCTGGCAGAGGGATGCCATTTTACGCGCCACGCGCCCCCGCCAACATTCATTTGGGTTACGGGCACCAGAATTTTGCGTTTGTCGAACAAGCGCACAGCGTTGTCGTAGCTTCGAGAGGCGGTTGAGTGAGCCTGTCGCTTAGGAAAAGGGGAACACCTACCTCCCTACCGCGAATATATTCTCGACATGCGGGTGACTCTGGATGGTCGTGATACCAGCGTCGAATCTGACAGGGCATGAGGAAATGACGGATTGTGATGTCAGTAGACCCCACCGTTTATTCGTGAATGTCGGCTGGGAAAACCCTTGGCGCGTATCCCAACCTTGTAACTTCAAGTCGTCTCCACCTTGATTGATATAGGCCGAGTACGAGGCGTCAGAGGCCGAGCGACTCACCAGAAAGAATAAAGAATGGATCCCAGTAGTCCCACGCGGCGATCCAGGGCTCGAAGTCGTGCGCGTGCCAAGTGTCGGTGATGGTGAGACCGCTCGTTGTCCCCTCACTGGGACTCAAAATACACAGATACCCGTTGGAAAGGGAGACCACGAGTGATCCGGCATTGCTTGAAGGGCAACAATTAGGCAAAGCGGGTCCGTGGACAGTCCTTTGAGCTACCTGGTGTCCCGCCGCGTTGACCAGTCGAGAGATAGACACAGAACGTCGGATGGTGCACATGAGATGGAAGAATGGCTTTTGAGCTGAGACTGAATGGTATTTAGACCGCAGACAGAGAGCCTGGCAAGCTAGCAGTGACCTCATGCTCTTGCCATTCATGCAGAGAGATATTCCCCTCCGAGTCTGCAACACCGAGGAGTGGAGGAACCGAGGAAGATCGGTGACACCTGGATGTTCTCAGCCGGAGCCGCTGGGCATATTGCTGGGTATGTACCATTTCATGTCCAGAACAGCAGGAAGATCGATGGATTGTAATTGCCGACTACAAGAGGAATAAAAAAACGGAGCTTGCGGGTAAGGCGGCCTACGAGGTCGCCGACTCGGATTCGACTTTTAAAACTAGGCATTGCCCTCTTCTCTTTTGTGCCGTGGTATTTTCGGGCGGGGATGATTTTTCGAGGTTGTACGTTCCGCACACGAGGAGGTCTTGAGCGGCTGGATGAGGACAGAACTCGACCGAGTCCGCAGGAAAAACCGTGTCCATATAACGGGAACGAAGTGTCGCAGATTTAACGCAGACTCCGAGATGATGGCTGGAAGCAGGCTTCAATCATTCGCTAGAGCCTCCGAACCAAACATCGTGTCCGCATTTTCGTAAACCGAACCGATATAGCTCTACCATTTAGGATGGCAATCTCGCGAGGGTTCACAAATTGCGATTCTCTAGTAGCGGTAGGCGCAACACACAGTCCATACCGCACAGATACCGCATCAAAATTTTTTATTTGAGAAATGATGCGTGATGTAACAACGCGCTCTCTTTTCAACCCACCCGTGTCGAAGATGGACTACGTGCAAGGTCTCGATCCCTCCAAGCTCACTCTAGCTCTCACCGTACGTGCAGTGGTTCTCGCCAACAGATGTGGTTTGACACTGAGGAGCAGGCTCTTTCCTTCGTTATCAGTCCATTCGCGGCGCCTTCTTATAATCTCCCCATACTCCTCTTCGGCACTTTAGCCCAGCAGCAAGAAGGCTCTGATTCCCAGGCCTTGCAGACAGTGTGTTTCACGCCTGTCCCATTTACTCACTGCTAACGTAGAAGCTGTCCCAGTTCACAGGTACGTGAATGCACGTCTTCATGCTGTTCCCGGTCTCAACTCCAGCGAAGGACTCCTGGGCGCTTCGGCTATCTTCGACCTCATATGGATGGTCAATAACGAACAAAGCGGCTTTATTAGGTTTTCAACGAACCCCGTCCAAGCGTGATTGGATACTAACGGCCCCGTCAGGTTTCTTACAATCATTCTCTTAATTATGAAGGTCAATTCCTTGTCATTCCTCATTTCGTTATTCGGCCTCACATTTTGCCCTTTAGATCCCCACCTTCGTGGCTTTCGGTCTCGGTTAGTGCTGCCTCTTCCCTAGTAAAGTATGGCCTGACCTTGGTCTAGCTCTTCGCCAGCGAGGCGCTCAGTTTAGCGGACTCGGCATCCGCGGTAGTGATCTCGGCGGGGCCACTGGTATGTGGTTTTTATATTCGGCTTTTGTCTAATCAAGCCTTTGCAGTGTGGGACAGCATGCCGGGAGGGTTTGGCACAAGCGGCAACGGTGGCTACCAAAACGTGGACGAGGACCGTCCTGCACAATATTCCAGCTCTAGACATCCCACATCGCCACCCTCCATGCCGGTCCCACAGCCGCCTGCGCCGGTAGCCGCAGCACCACCTGCCACTGGTTACCAGACCGTGTAAATCCATCTGTTCCAGACGTGTGTGTATCCAATGGCCGGTACTGCTGATCGACAAACTTCAACCTGCTCGAGCATCGTTTCATTCACTCATGCTACTGGAAAGCAAACTTCTAAGCGCCTCCAAAAAGTCCAACTTTCTTCCCGCTTTTGTCCGGGCATATAACCACGAACAGTCGAGCGACTCACACTGTACGGGCTCGGCAAGTGGCCTTTGGGTGCACGTTGCGCAGGTCCGGTGGATGTCGAGGAGTCGTCGTTCGCCCTTGTGAATCTTCGATAACATCATCGCCATGGCCGACGGCGGGTCCAAGTAGCATTCATCGCAAATGTCTAGCGATCATTGAGTGTCTTTTCAGTTTGTCCGCTAGGTTCCGTACCTTCACTCGAGGACGCTCCGCAAATGAGGCATTGGGGGCTAAGGAAGTGCTCATTGATGTCGAAAGAGTCTTCCTCGAGTTGTTTCTGCTGTTTGCTAGGAGAGCCAGCTTCGATGTCCAAAGATTTTCCTTTGGGCATGTCGAGGTACCACCTTCTCACATCGGCGCCAGCTAAGCTGAGTATCCTGTCTAATGGAGGGATCAGCACCCGAGAGATGTAGTAATCTGCATCTAGCTGTAGACAGCTAGAGGAACGTCAGTGCACTGCTGGGATGGAAGGAGGAGCAAATACCGATTCTTCAATACGTCCAATGGGGCTTGCGCTCTGTCGACGAGCCTCGACTTAGGAGGTCCACGGCATATCACATACGGCACGCGTTCGCTGTACTGCGGCTCCACGTTCTCCATTAACGCCTTTCGGGCGGCCAATGCAACGCCTGGAGGAGGAGGACCTTTGTCACTATTCTCAGGAGATTCAGAGCACATATAGGATTATAGAGCCGAACGGTTTACCTGTATCTCCCCATCTTCACTTCTTTCGCAAAAATGAAGTCTTGAATAGGCGCTTTGTTTTCTGCTAATTTCTGCCAAGATCTGAAGCAGTAATCTTTGATGGAGCTCAGGTCTTGAGTTCGGAAAAGCATTCTGGGGGCGTTTTAGTCGCGTGTACGACATAATAGATTGCTTACTTGAGGGTTGTTTCTGTCATCTTTTGCTGCGCGCCACAGCCGTCTCTGCGAACAGTTTCGATTCCCTTGGCGTCGAAAACGGGTTCCAGGTCGTCAGGGTTCTCATACTTGAAGCCAACATAACGCTTCTTCGCCAGGAGAACACAGGGAAGATACACCTGACTCTCTCTCAGTTGAATCAAAGTTGCGAGTTTCAGGGAGGCTGACCTTCTCGAACTTCAGTTTGACAGGGACAGGATTGCTGAATAGATAGTGGTCGATGAGGAAGACATGCATGCGAACAGCGCCTGGAAACTGACCTTGCGGTAATGGTATTGGCTATTTCGTTCCCGATTCGGAATGCTTGGTCCTTTGTCTTGCCTTCAAAGAGCCTGAACGATACCTTCGACGTGAGTTTGAATTCAGCCACACCCACACGGACAGTACTTGCACGAATACGCTGTCGGTATCACCATAGATTACTCTCGCGCCCCACTTCTCATTCGAGTCAATGGTCCTGATGGCCTGAGGGGTCGGGTTACAAAAAAAAAAGGCGAGAGGCATCAATGTGGAGAACCTTTTCCAAAGTCTCCCGACCACTTTGAACGATACTGTTCGGTGATTCAATATTTATGTGCGGGTGGTGTGCTTGGAAACTAGCCTATCGGCAATTTCCACTGCGGGCATGCGACCGGAAAAAGTCGCACTAGGAGGTCGTAAATACCATGCATCGATCATAACGAGGACGGAACGTACCTAGTGTACCCATATGTTACCTGTTGAGCAAAAAGTCAACGCCAAGGGACAGGTTCACGAAAGATGCGAACATTAGCGATATATTTAAGACTAAGTTGCCTGGCGTCAAGTATCTTGCTTAGTGCCTTTGCAAGCTGAATTAAGATGCGCTCCGCAGATCTTTTAGTTTCGTACCCTGTCATCTTTGACTCCTTTCATAGCTTGTTTAACCATGACCCTAGTTTCCAAAAGCTCCACAAGCATTCGACCCAGGAGCCCTCTGCGAACTTCGGGCTTCACGAACATCATCCCCGTTGGAGTGACAGAAGGCCGAAGAATAAGACAAAGACCGTGAGATAGACGACCGCGCTCACCATTGATGTGGTCATAAAGGGTCTCGACGAGACCAGGGCGCAAGTCAAGCTCCGTCACGCCAAATTTCTGCCGTCCTTGAAAGTCATTTATGCGACCAAGAAAGGTAGAGTAGCAGAACTGGAAAAGTCAGAAGAAATTTTGGAGCCAAAAAAGAGTATCCATTACATTGTAGGCAATCATCAGAGATGGATATAGTGATTGAAAATCGAGGACTACGACGGGACTGGTATAGAATCCCGAGTCCGGTTCCATGATGAGTGGCATGGCCTCGGCTGCGTTCTGGCGGCCAACCTGACGAGGTTCGATCAAGGTCAACATCAGAGGTGTCATGACTTACATCTTCTCTGCTGGGCGAAAGAAGTACCAAGCTTTCTGGCTTGGCTATGCGAAACATAAACGATTCAACTTTGAATTGTGAACCACGACTGATGACGGAGAAAAAATCGACACCAAAGACACGGGCAAATTCCCTGCAGATGCGGATTAATTCACTGCGCGATAGAATGGAGCGTCGAGTACTAACGCAGTCTTGGAGATTACTTCGGTTTCCTCGAGTAATTCCAGAGCCATGGAGGTCCTGCTGGAATAATAGCGGAGAACGGTCGCCGTGTGTTCTGGGATGGCATCCAGGTACCATTCCGTCAACGTCGCGGGAGCATAGCGAGGAGTCCTTCCCACCAAGTATGTATGAGCGAACAACATTATAGCCGGGAGAAAATTGAACAACCTTCGCTTGAGGACGTGGAACACGACATTTTCGAAGGTATAGATATTGAGGGTCTGCTCAACCCGCATAATTCTCCATAGGTTCAACACGTGTCGTCCGGTGACTTTGAAGGTCGAGTTGTGCCTCAATCCCCACTGGTCCTTGCCTCCGGTGCGTTTGGAAGGAGCCCTGGATACTAGGTCGGCAATGTCCAGACCTAGCTCAAATTCACAATCAATGAGCTAGACTCTTCCTCGAACGACGTGAGCAGACCGTATTGGTGGCCGCGTTCATCCAAGTACCCCCACGATGCGGCTTGGATTTCCCACCCGACAACAATGTCAGGGTCCAAATCTACCACAACGTCAACCACTTGGTTAAGCAGATCCAGTTCACATGGAACGATATCGATTTTGCTGTTCCTGAAACGTGGCTTTTGGGTCAAAGGCGCACTGTCCACTATGATCATCCCACTACAACAAGTGTCCGAATCAACTCCCTGGAAGGAATAGAATGCCGCCACAATATTATGCAGCTCAGGACTTGGAGGGTCGACGGAGCAAGCTGCCTCCGCAAGTCAAATGCCGCAATGTGACCAGATAGAAGACCAATTACCGAAAACTTCCAAGGCAAAGACAGTCATTCGTTGCTTCTCGCGGGCAGTGGCTGCAGTTGTGACTCCTGGGGTCGTCTTAAGCCCGTATATGTTCGCTTGTGTGGGACCTTCAATCTACACTCATGCATATCGACGAAGAAAAGTTCCTGCGCGACGTGAACTTACCTGCGAGCGCGGCTCGAGTGGCGGTTTTGTGAGCGGAAGTCTGCCTTCTTCAGAAGCTAAGTATTTCTTAACTTGCTTGACACTAGGCGGGCTCCCACTGTACTCCCAACCACTTGAATACGACAGGGACGACAGGGAGTAACCATCGTTGAGTGAATCACGCGCATCATGCTCTTCCCAATCGTCGAGGTTTTTCAAAGACTCTTCATTGCCTTTCGGCTGATAGCGTTTGCCTCCGTATTCTCGAGGCCTTCCCGGGGCGTCGTTGTCATTGGAGTAGAATGCGGGCCGGTATTCTTTGGAGGGAACCACTGTGTCCAACAGTGAAGATATTGATGGCGGTGTGGGCTCGTAAGTGTAACGATTCAAATTTATTGCCTCGTGTCGTTGTTTGGTTATGTCCATCGCTCTATGGGATATGACATGCGCGAACTGAACAGAAGGATTATCCGAGTGTTCGATTCTGCGCTTCTTATGCGGGGGAGAGTTTTTTGAATCGTCCAAGGAGTAGGTTTCATCATCGGTAGTAGGAAGCTCCTGTATCAAAACCAAGGGAGATATTTCCTCCCTGTAGCAATTCAGCGAAGGAAGTCCAAGGCGGGGACGCGTGGTTACCTTGGCGAGTCTAGGGGCGAGTCCATCAGTTGCGTTTTCCCTGATTTACCGGAACTTGAGAAACGTCAAGAAACGTCAAGGAAAGGTCACCAAAGTATAAATGCAGCTGACCGCGTTGGAGTCGTTGGATCTTCGAAATCGGCCACAAGATCCAAGTCTGGAGGACTACGCACAAAAAAGTCAACAATTTGACATCGCTGGAGGAACGTTTGGAGACCTGGATAACATCAGTCCATCGGAGGGGCTCGAAGGTACGTTCGTGTTAAAAACGTCCTCCGAAGAGCCAGAAGGGCTCGAACTAACCATGAGCTTTTGATGCTGTCTAGGTGGAAAGAATGCAGACCTGATGGGGGATTGGTCTCCTGCGATGCTGCCTCTATCCGTTTGAGGAGACTCTTGCAAGGGGTCGGCATCCTGGTCCTCGATATACTCCTCTGTTGGCACATCGTGATCCAGGGAACGCTCCCATTCTGCTTCGTTTTCAACGAGTTGGCTTAAATGCTCATCTGAAAACAAAGAAGTATCGACGTCAATATCACAATCTTGACCTTCTTCTTCGTCCACAACGTTTTCTGGGTCGCCATCGACGGATGCCGGCTTCCAGGTCCGCCAAGGTTCCTCCCAGAGGATTTGCACACTTTCGAAGGTGGTCATGACCCACTTTTCCCAATCGTTTTGAGGCTCTAAAGTTTCGACTATTCCCGTTTCATTTTCGATGCGCTTTCGGACACCCTCCCACCACCTGGCCTCGGCCACCCATTCGCAACGAGAGGTTCTTGAAGTTTCACTTGGATCAACGGGCATAACTGGTGATGGATCGAGGCCACGGGCACGGCGGCGATTTCGCTCATCCTCCCATAGCTCACGGACACTCAAAACAAGAGGTTCTGGGGGTAGCAGTGGGGCAGGAATGACCAATTTGTGGTGCAAATTTCTTGCAGTGACTCGAAGACGATTGAGAATGTGGAATGCTGCAACGTCCACTTCGAGCGGCATCCGAGTCTGGCAGAAATGTTGGGACATCTGGAAGACAGACTGGGAAGCAGGGCCTTCGGCGTCGGGTGCGTTCTCCGCTTCACAGTCCAATCCACGCTGAAAGACGTGGCTAAGATCCAACCAGCCACAGCCGTATAATCTACACATTGTTCGAGGTTGGTACGTTTGGTGAGGTCGAGAGTACGAACCCGAAGTCGGACATGAACTGCAAGGTGAAGTTGAGATGGCTTTCGAAAACCCGGAAGTGTGTCCCCATGACAGTGCCGGAACGCATAAGGGTGACAGCACGGTTGAACAATGCGGGGTTCACGATGTGAACTTTGAGGAAAGGAGAGTAGGAGGAATGGAAGCCATAAAAGTGAACGCCTTAGGTAGTATTCACATTCAGTCCACGACCTTCGACAAGAGGGTTGTCCCGAATAACGCACCTTTCACCAAACAGATAGCGCGCACAAATTGAGGCTTGAATGCAATATCTTTCTTTAGAGACCAAGCAATGGCGTGGTTCAAGGAATGAGTTAATTTATTAATATAACGGTTAACTGCCCGTTAAATCAACGAGACTGCATTAAGAGCAGGAGGTGAACGAACCACTCCGTAGGCGCAGTTTACCAAGGTAGTCGACGAAAAAATAGGGATACACTTGATGTACATGGACGCAGCACTTCTTGCCGGCCGAAGATGAGCCATATATTCTAATAACAGGGACGAGAGGCCAGTCAGAATAGTCCAAATGGCCGGGTGGTGCGAGGTAGTGGTCAATCTGGATGGTCGCTCCTTCAACTACAGCTCCGCCACGGGAACGCAGCGAACGCACCTGGTTTATCTGAACTTGCAATAAGGGGCAAGAGGCCATTGGACCATAGTAATACAGAAAGCAGCGACTCGGAAGCGAGTGGCAAGAGGAGAGCACTGAGCAAGTTACGNNNNTAGGTGACTCGAACATATTGACAGTATTGATCGAGAGCTCATTCAGCAAATCCTACTAAACCCAGCCAACTCTAGATTCTACATTGGGCGGCGAATGTTCATACATTGTTGTACATATACTTCTTCGATATCCTGCCGTATTCACTGGTGGCGCCGTGCGGCATAAATCACAGACAAAACCTGCTTTCCCACCCAAGTCATCCCAGGTGCGACTCGCTCAAATCCGCGCACATATCCCGGTTCACAGCATACAAATTTCTCCCTAGTAATGGGGGTCAGATTCATCCAAAGGTCTTATCCGACGGGGGCGTACCATCCACCCTTCTCCATATCTCCAATCTTGCCGCCTGCTTCAGCTTGCGGATTCCATACAACAACATCCTTCATGTTGTCGGTCTTGATTGCAACGCCGCCGCCGGGCCAGGTCACCTCATAGTTCTGGCAGGCGTTCTCGTATACCGAATCGGTAAATTTCCTGACATCAACTCCAGCCCTTGTCTCGATCTTGGCGGTGGCTCTCCCTTCCTCTGTCGACTCGGTCTTGTCAAAGTAGGAGTTGTTCTGGAGGGGTGTTATCAGGACGTCGTTGGCCGGCGCAAGAATGTAGTTGTGAAAGAGGGCCTGGAATTCGAGGTAATCTGGGGGATATTTTGTGGACCCCGAGGTGTTCTTGACGTGGAGCTCCGTTGAAAGATCGAACTCGCCGAGGATCGCGACGAAGCTGAGATGGAATTGAGGCTTGTACAGGGCGGTTATCGCGGGTGTAGGCTCCAAAGCTGGGCAAATGTTGTCAAACGAAGCAGAGAGCCAGACGCAGGCATACTCAGAGTGACCGAAAGACGTCCGCCCTCGTCGTTGGTGACCTCGTTCCAGGACCAGGTTGAGCTGCGGGCAAAGCCATGCTGAGGGAGGTTGCTGTGTTCTCGATGGGTCGGAGGGCCGAAGCAGGGAAAGACGACGGGGATGCCACCTCGGACAGGCTTGGAGCCATCGGTGGTAGCAGTGGCAGATACAAAAAGACGCTCGGCGGGATCGCTGCGAGTCTCAGAGGGACTCTTCCAGGATACGATGGTTGCGCCGTACAACATGATCCGGACGGAGGCACCCTGAGGTTATCTGAGTATTCTTGTGGCTACACAGGGAATGAATGTTTGAATACTTTGGGATGCTGCAGGACGATATCCGCTGGCATTGTGGGATGGTGGTAGGAGGCCAGACACGTGGCGAGCAAGCCAAAGTTACTCTGTAACGCGATCAACCACAACCGTGAGCATTAACAGCGAACCCTGAACCCCTCCGTCCGTCTTGCACCTCGTTTCTCCCGTATATACCACTCCAAACTCCACCATGGACCCGGGCGAAGATGTGAGTCTATCTGCAACTCCAGGCGCACACCCGCTCAATGTCGCCCGCCAGATTGCTCCGATTGCTATCCTTATGGATGAGCTACGATCCGAGGACGTGCAGCTCCGTCTCAACGCAATTCACAGCGTGCCCACCATCGCGCTGGCCCTGGGTCCTGATCGTGCGCGCGAGGAGCTCGTGCCGTTCCTCCAAGACTCTGTCGATGACGAGGACGAGGTTCTCCTGGCCCTGGCAGAAGAGTTGGGAAAGAATTTCGAAGAGTACATTGGTGGAAAGGAGTATGCCCACATTTTGCTCGGCCCTCTGGAAAACCTTTCTGCTGTGGAGGAGACCCTCGTGCGGGATAAGGTCTTGTTCCCACCTTCCCCTCCCCTCAGTCGTGCTGATCGCGCCCCAGGCCGCGGAATCAATCACTAAAGTCGCCGTCGTTCTTTCGCAAGCACAAGTGGAAGAATACTATATCCCTCTTTTGAAACGTCTGTCCCAAGGAGAATGGTTCACATCACGGACTTCTTCCGCTGCTTTGTACCCTGCCGTGTATGCAAAGGTCTCGCCTGCTATCCAGGAGGACTTGCGCAAGGGCTTTGCTGCTTTGGGCTCTGACGACACACCGATGGTCAGAAGAGCAGCAGCTAAATGGCTAGGGGTGCGGCCCCAACTCGTCGTATCTGCGCACCAACTAATCCTGGCTGCAATTTAGCCTCTCTTGATCCATTTCTCTCCCCAACATGTCGTATCCGACGGTTTGCCGATATACCGCAGGCTTCAGTCGGATGACCAAGATTCCGTCCGGTTATTGACCGTCGAGGATTTGATTGCAATTGCAAAGCGGATGCCCCCCGCCGAGGTCAAAGAGCAGCTATTAAAACAAATCCGGCACAGCATAGGGGATAAGAGTTGGCGTGTGAGGTACATGGCGGCCAACCATTTCAACGAGGTTCGCCCCGGATTTTCTATAATACCGCGGTTGATTCATTCGGCCACAGTTAGCAGACGCCGTTGGTGCTGACCTTGTACGGGAGGAGCTAACTGCACAGTACGTGCAGCTACTGAAGGACAACGAGGCCGAGGTCCGGACTGCTGCTGCGGGACAGATCCCAGGTATCATTCCGTCTACCGCCTCATCTTTCTCTCTAATGTGTCGTCTCAGGTTTTTCCAAACTTCTGGACAAAGATGTCATTCTGGCTCGCATTGTGCCGTGCGTCCGAGACCTTTCTCAGGACACCTCTCAACACGTCCGTGCCGCTCTCGCTAATCAGATCAGCGGTCTTGCTCCACTGCTTGGGAAAGAGTCGACCATCGAACATCTGCTCCCCCTTTTCCTTCATCTTCTAAAAGACGACTTCCCGGAAGTGCGGCTCAACATCATCAGCAAGCTGGAAACAGTCAACACTGGTTTGTGCCGGTCCTCTGCCTGTGCTCTTTCTTACGACCGAAGCAGTGATCGGCATAGAACTCTTATCGGAGACCCTACTTCCCGCTATCGTCGAGCTCGCGGAAGACAAATCGTGGCGCGTCCGCCAGGCGATCATCGAATACATACCCCTGCTTGCCAATCAGCTGGGTAAACCTTTTTTCGACGAACAGCTGGGGAATCTATGCATGTCGTGGTTGGGTGATACTGTATTCAGTATCCGAGAGGCTGCCACCGTAAACCTGAAAAAGCTCACCGAGGTATTTGGGGTCGAGTGGGCGAAAGTCCAGATTGTTCCCAAAGTTATGGGAATGGGCCAACATCCCAACTATCTGTTTAGAATGACCACTGTTCAAGCTATCACGGTAATTGCCCTTTCTTCCACTCGGTGCATATCTCTCACATATCTGACAGACAATCGCCCCGTCGCTCAACTTGGAAATCGTTCGTAGCGAGATCGTCGAGCCCCTTCTCCAGCTTGCATCAGACCCTATTCCGAATATCCGGTTTAATGTCGCAAAGTCCTTGGAAGTCCTCGCAATCACATATGGCGTCACCCCCGACGGAACCGAATTTGTGCGAACGAGAATCGTTCCTGCTTTGGAGCTGCAGAAAAACGATCAAGATGCAGATGTTCGGTATTTTGCAGCGCGGGCGCTTCAGAAGGCCCTCGCGGAGTCGTAAGGTACGATACTCTAGGCATACAAAAGACATTGTTATATTCATTGTAAACAGAAACGAGATTGCAATTTCGGAGCTCTGTGTGCACTATACACCACTTTTCAGACTTTAATGAATGTTATTTGCCGTATGTATTCGCGTGCTTCAAATAATTGCCGCCACCGCTTCTCAATTCTTTGCCAAGTGCTCGAGGTTTTTTTAGAACCTTCTTTTTTCAATGACCCTTGATTGTGACACTTGACTGTTCCACCGGTTCCATCTCTTGAATCTGTCGACTTAGTACGGCTGCTGCCTGAACAATCAATGGCGAAGCCCTTATTCGCACACCCTCTATGCCTCCCTTCATAATCGCTCACATCTTCCTTTTGGATGGAAAAATCATGTGGATGGATTGCTCTTTGATGGGGTATTTGATGTTCTGACATCTCCGCGACCAAATTCCCATGATGTCAATCACCGTTTTAAAGGCTTGCACATCCCTTGTTGTTTCTTCCAGTTTCTCCCCTCGTGGTCCTACAGTCTCCGCCTAATTTCTAGTCACTCTTTCATCCACCCTACGACCAGCATGACCTTAATCACCCGTCTCGGAGCTGCTCTCATCGTTCTGGCAGCTGTTTTGCCCTTTGCTGCGTCCACCGGTATCAATAGCAGTCAGAGTTGCAAGAGCAACGAGTTCTGGCAAGTCCAGCCACATTGATCCCCCGTCCTATGAATTAACTTTCTGCGCTTCAAGGTACCAAGCTAAGAGCTGCTGCCTCCCCAGCGGCGGTCCGCCTGCCCCGCCCCCCCCTCCCAAAGGCCACGATTGCCCTCCTTCGAGCCATTACTGGAACCCTGCCCAAGGCTGCTGCACCCCGCGCAACCCCATTCCTCCCAGCACCCCTCCCCCGCAGTGCCGCGATGGCTGGAGCTGGTATCCCATTCTCCATATGTGCATGCCCGCCATTCCGACACCTCCGAGCTTTCCTCCTTCTCTGCCGTCTGGTTATGGGTGGAAGAAGCGCCACGCTCACAAGCGCGCCACCCCCCTCTGCCCCACTGGCCTTGATGCATGCCCTATCTCCGGACTTTCCGCCTCAGATTTCGAATGCATTGACACCACCGTTGAGCTTGAGTCGTGCGGTGGATGTGCTTCCCTCGGACAAGGTGAAGACTGCACTGCTATCAAGGGTGCGTGGAATGTTGGATGCGAGCAGGGTCGTTGCGCTGGTATGTTTCTTTATCCGTCCCGACTCTCCGAGAACAGCAGCCTCAAAATATTATCCATAGTCTACACTTGCACGTTTGGTTTCAAGCGTGCCCAGGACGGTCAAAGCTGCGTCCCGCTCTGAAGAAAATGCGCGAGCCAGAAACACCTTACCCAGAAACACCCTACCCCAACCCATCCCTGCCCGTTGTCGTCATTTCATGACATCCCATTCTTTTACCCCACTCTCTTTCGATTGCTACCCGCCTTAACGGACCAGGACTTATCCTTCTTGAACTCTTACTTGGATACCAGGATAGACACTTTTCTAAATGCATTCTGTGGTACTCGATACCGCTGTTTTCATTTATTTATTGACCAACCTAGACTTGCATCCGCTCCGCACCTGTTACTCTACATATCCATATCTTCTCCGATCCCATTGCCTTCGCGTTGTATCCACGGTACCTCCACTACCGTAACGGCGCGCAATAGTTTGAAATCCTGCCGTACAGCCGCGGTCACATGACAATTGTTTGCAGCCGGGCGTGGGAACACTTATTTCAAACTCCGCGTATAAAGAGTCGCCAGGTACGAACCATCCTTCTTCCTCTCGAACCATCATCGCCTCTGTGCCCTATTCCGCAATTCTCTACGCCGCCCCTACACTTCCATCGAGAACATGCCCTCCATCATCCGCGCCATCCTCCTCGCCGTGCACGCTTCTTCCTTCCTCGCCCTCACAGGTCTTTATCCGACAACATTCAGTGCCCTCGCGTCACCCCTCCCAGCCCCCTCTCACGATGTTCCCGTGACCTCGCCCAGCTCTCTTCTTGCCGCTCGCGTTCTCGCCAAGCACACAGACGCTGAACTTGCTGTCCGAACTCATACCATCTCGCCCGCTGCATCTGTTCCTCTTCAGCAGCGCCAATCCACCAACGAACTCGTCGCGGAATTCCATCGGCATTCTGGCAATGTCATCGCCAGCGCCGCCACTTTGAGTATGCCTCTGTCATTTCACCTGGTATGGCTCTTGTTAATGACATCTGCTTGCTTGTAGAGAGTCTAGCTGCCAGAGCACGTTCCGGTCAACCTGGCGACGCCGCATTTCAGCAGCAGTGTCTCACAGCGTTGACCTCCTACCAGACAAACTTTGCTGGCTTCCAAAACGCCCTCCTTCTCCTCGGCCAGGACAAAGGCCTCGCCAACTACGATCGTCTCAACAATGTAGAGACAGATATCAAGGGTGTCGTCAACGCCGTGAAAGATGCCCTCACAGCTGTCCATAATTTGGTGGCATCAATCCCGCTCCTAGGCCCAATCCTGGCTCCGAGTAAGTTTTTCAATCCGCTTTCTACGCCGCGATCAAGTGCTCACCTTCACGGCTAGTCGTATACGACATCAAATGTCTGGTAGACGAAATCCTCGACACCGTAGAGAACCTCGCCGACTTCGTTCTCAATCTGGTTGCGCCCCTGCTACAAACACTCGGCCTAAGCTCGGTGACAGATCTCCTCTGCTCGCTCGCGCTCGGTCTGTGTCTCTAGACTCACTTGGCTGTTCTCCACGGCGTCCCAAGCACCATTGTCCCAGTATAACGTCCTCATCGCATCCTTATCATTATCCATTGTACAACATTCAGCGCCTCAACACCTGTATCACATTACTATACCACCGCACATTTGTATCAACTATCCCGAATGATTATTATAAGTAGAGTCTCCTGATGTACACGGAACGATTGGGAATAATATTAAGCATGTGGTCATTCTTCCTCGAGCCATCGCGCGGCTACAGGTCCAATATACGGTAACTCGAACCGCGCTAGTCCGTTCTGCGACGCGTCCAGATATGCCCGAACACTAGACACAATGAGGCCCAGTTGGAATATAAGATGATATCGATGGACGTACGCCATATAGAATTGTGACCCAAGAAGCAGCAGGGTGAGCAGGGTGCGCATCCATCCGGGAAACTGCAACAAGGACGCGAATATTCGAACAACCACGAGCGGAGTGGTCAAGAGCGCTGATTGATAGGCTAGTATGCATAAAGAATCAGAGCCCGCGCAGTGCAGCACAAGGATATATAGGAGCACCGTGGAACCGGACGTAATCATTCTGGGTCTCGATGATGAGAAGAGCGAGGGCTACTACATTTACAGCCAGTGATTCACCCAGCGGTGGATGTGCGCACCAGAAATGGGACCCAGAAGATACGCCACGGCAGCTAGGATGTCGACGCGCAGTCCGTGACGGGTTTCCCACTGATTTTGTTGGCTCTCTGCCTGCTCTACGGCCCCGAGCCCACCAGACGCAGATGCGTTGAAGGTGGGTATACCGCCAGACTGGTAGGAGGTGTCTTGAGCGGAGGGATGGGCCGGAAACCAAGGTCTTGCGGGGGGCTTGGAGAGGGAGGCGGGGTCATCGGGGGGCGGGGTCTATTGACGGATTCAGGACTGGAGAGCATAGATTGTGCCAGGATACCGACATAGGCCGCAAAGGATGCGAAATGGCTCGACGAGGAGGATGTCATGGTCGTCGTGGACGGCAGTGCCGAGTTGCCGGTGCGGCCCAGTCACGTGTAGTCCTCTACAGTTTCCCACCTCCGTCTCCCACGCATTTATTCTCCGCGCCGGCCTCGACGACAGCGATCCAGGTATGCCCGCTTTTGTGCCGTGCAATACCCTCCACCTCACCCCAGAGCCACACAGTATCGTATTATAGCCCCTCAAGATGGTCAGCTTTCTCTCCGTGTCCCTCACCAGCGCAGCACACGCTCACCCTCTCACAGGCCGACAACTCAGCTCCCATTACCCTGCGCACACGCAAATTCATCACCAACCGTCTCCTGGCCCGCCGCCAATTCGTCATCGATGTCCTGCATCCCTCTCGTCCGAACGTCTCCAAGGCCGACCTGTCCGAGAAACTCGCAACTCTCTACAAGACTGACAAAAGCCGTGTCGTCACCTTCGGTTTCCGGACGCAGTTTGGTGGTGGACGGAGTACCGGCTTTGCGTTGATCTACGACGACGAGGCGTCGCAGAAAAAGTTTGAGCCGAAGCACCGGCTGGTTCGCGTGCGTCCCATTTACCATGGCTCCCGCATCTCTGGCTCACCCACGCTCTCCGTTCTCTAGTCCAAGCTGTCGGCCAAGGTCGACAAGCCGTCGCGCAAACTGCGGAAGGAGCGGAAGAACCGTGCCAAGAAGGTATGCTTTCCCCTTCGTGTTTCTCCGATGCCGCCTCTCATACTGTGCTCTAGTTCCGTGGCACCAAAAAGGTCAAGGCGGCCGAAGCCCCCAAGAAGAAGTAGACGCTTCCTGTGGGCCTGTATCGTGGGATGGCTGGTCGTCGAAAATTAGGGCAATGTATGCTATCCTTAATCATGCTTTATGCCTTCGTTTCACGACCATTACATGAGAGAACATTATATGTGGATCCAAAAGTACAGGGGTATCATAGTGTAATGGTGAATATGTCTAGAGCAAACAGGACATCCAAGTAACAACTAAAACCCGGACTTTTTGTGGATAATGTCTGGGTCCTCTTGGTACTCTTCAGCAGACACCCACATCTGAGCCAGCAGAAATCAGCTGAAGCAGTGGACAACAAGTCGAGGGCAGTTCGCACCTTCTTGAAAGTATTCAGACCAGCAAGAATCGAGCCCCCGATCCACGTTGAATATTTTCGCTCTGGTGGGGCGTATATTCTGATCTTCACGTCTTTAAGCGCCAATTTCTTGACCTCGTTCAAGAGGCGGTCCCCAAATCCTGACAAGATGACTGAGCATTGGCGGGGGGAAGATAGGTGGTTGAAATGCCGAACCTCGACATAATGTGCTGCCTCCGCTGAGAACAATATTTGAGAAGAGCGACTTTCGAAGATCCAGATCCACGCGGTTGATAGAGTCGACGACGACTTGGTGAACTCCAGCATATTCTTGTCCAATCAATTCAGGGTTGAAGAGGATCTCCGGGGCGCGGAAACGTTCGGCCCCAAGCTGCCAAGATGTTAGGTTCATGGGTGAAACACCAGAAGTCAGCCTGCCTGAACGACGTTTCCATCGGGTAACCGGAACTCTTCTGTTCGTCCCTGCGCCTCTTTCTCTTCCTTTGCCGGGTTAAGGGCAACATAGCAGCATTTCTCTTTGATTGTTCGAACGACTTCTCGTTCTGCCGTCGTGTGCAGATGATGACCGGATTTGCGAAGCAGCAGTTGGAGATGATCAGTAACATCTCTATATTGACAGGTTCAATGCTAGTCGCCTTATGCCGCGTGCTCACGCACCTTCCAGCGACGTCTACCCGACGGATCGCGTGAGGCATCGAGAACCCTTCAAATACAGGGACGGCATGCGTCACGCCGTCGCCCGAATCGATTACGATTCCAGTTGTCCGGCCAGAGGAGTATCTAGCGAGAGAATGAGCGATGAAAGCACTGGATTGTCACGTAGAGCTCACAACGACAAGACCGCTTGTACCGAGGTGAACAGAGCAGGGACGTTGAAGGTGTCAAAGAATATTTGGGCTGCAACGTCTCGGTTACTTCGCGGATTGAGAGGCGCCTCCGTCAATAACACAGGGTGCTGAACGAGGGTTCAGGTGAAGTTGTCGAGTAAGCCGAAATCCGACGCACCTCTTCGCTCAGGGTGCCCAGCTCCTCTGCATATACCCAATTCCATATGCGTTCCATGTCGTCCCAGTCTGTTACGATGCCGTGCTCCATTGGATACTTGATTTTGAGCAGACCACGGAATTCTTGTGCCCGTTTACCAATGAACACGTCGCCCTCCAGTGCGCCGGCCATGACGCGGATGTGTTTTGGCCGCCCGACGCTACAATTCCCGTGTTAATTGGGCGCCGAGGGTGTGCAAACCGACATACAAAGATGGGAAGAAACATTTCGGGTGGTCCTGGCCTGCGAAGCCAGCTTTGATGGTCCCCGAACCCTACTCATAGTCAGTCGAGCACATGAAATGAGTTGTACATGCGGACATTGTCAATAACGACGGGCTGGTTAGTGAGCACGTCGTCGAATTCAGCGGACATGGTCGAAGCTCGACAACGCGCGTTTTAGTTCAACCCAATCGGGACAAATAGCTGGGCATAAGAAACCTCTTCCTCCCGACGTCGAATGTCTCTTGCGTGGCTCTTTCTGCTGTCTTTCTTTGCCTCTGCCAATGCTGCTTTGCACAAATGGGAGGCAACCAACTTCTGCAAATGTATGCTACGCGTTCGTACAGTGGCCCAAGCCCCAGTCACTCATTCAAATTAGGCATCTGTTTCGGCGCAAACTACACTATATTACACCTCGATATCCCAGATACACCGTCCCAACCGTGTCTCTCTTGTACCAAGAAGTGGTGTTTGAACCAGAATCTGCCCATATGTCGCGGGGCTACCCTGGGCGACACCGACCCAGATACTGCAACCGGGAAAGAGGGGGACGTTGAAGCAAGATGCTTCCGTACGTGTTGAGGCCAGGCCATGGAAACCACGGCTTCTGACTGCACACATAGAGCGCGACTCGCCGCGAGACCAACTTGTGGTGACTATATTCCTTCTCACGGTCTTTGGCCTGCTGTTGGGCGCCGGAATCAAAAGCCGCCTCCATAAGGCTGGCTTGACAGAAACCCACATTCCCTGGGACGCAGGACGGAGGTGGTGGGATGTGAGTCAACTACAGATAGTTCTGCGCTGTGTGCTAATGATGCCGGCAAGTCATGGACGCCTGGAACGCAGATGGGATTATCGCGGTTCGGGCGTAGTGCAGACAGGAACGACGTGAGGCTGGGAGAGTATACGCCAGTCGCAGAGCGCGGTTAGGGTAAACGACTTGGCACTTTGTAATATGTAGTAGCATTGCTTTCGCTGATTCCACTACGTCGGATCTTGGATGGGCTCTCTGTGTTCGAAGCAGTCCTCGCATTCAGGTGATTCCTAGCCCTGGCTCGGCCGCTGCTCTGGTCGTTGACACCTGCGGTCTCAAGGGGGACACACCGTGCTAGGATCCTCAGCCGGGTCTTCCGTCGGGGCGCCGAGTGGCAGTCGACCAGATGATCCGCGCGCCGCCGCCTCGCGGGCAGCAGAAGCCAGATTGCAAGCTGTGAGTCGCCGCGCGTGTCTTCACCTCGACTAATGACCTCTACTTGAAGAGCAAGACAAGGGGCACACCGAAACAGGGTGCTCTCGCTGCCCAGGCTGGAAAGTCGTCCTCGCGGCGGGAGCCAGAACCACGACAAGAGGAGAGACTAGTGGTGCGTAGCATTTTCTATGCTCGGTGGCAGGCAACTCATTGTTTCCGTCCAAGTGGGACTGAGTGTACGTAGCGATATAGGCTTACTGTACTTTTGTTTGCGTCGTTCAACTTTATTTCTTTCTCCCTTCCGCACATGAATGTCCAAAGAATGGGAAAAAGTCCTCTGGCGCAGACAAGACCATCCAGATAACTATATAGCTCCGGGCTCGTTCTTGTCGTCTTTGCGGAGAAACGGTACTGTTCGCCGCAACCAAGATGCAGCCCAGTGCTTACTGCCGTCCATCCTAGCCAACTTTAGACCATACACTTACTGGCCGTTGGTGTGCCTTTCCTGCGCAATCACACAGCACCTCGCTACTATATTCATATTTGTCTCGGTCTTTGTGCAATTGAAGGAAAACTATCTCGATCCACATGTCCTTGTGTGGATATCAGTCGGCTGCTTCCTGACGGGCTATCTTTGCTGGGAGCTGCTTGACCGAACAGGAGTCGGCCATGAGCATCGACACGCCAACCGTAAGTTACCTTTCCTTGCTTGTCTTCCCGTTGAAACGGCATCACATCATGCAGGCGTCAAGGCCGTAAAGTCCTCGATTTTAATATTCCTTGCCCTCATGTCCTTGTCTCCGGTTCTCAAAACGTTGACTGCAGCAACCTCGTCCGACTCCATCTGGGCGCTATCAGCCACACTTTTCGGCGTTAATGCTCTTCTCGCGGACTATAGCGCGGTGTCGTCTGGCGGACAGGTCCATGAGAGGTCCGATCTTCCCGTCCTTGCGCAAAGTCTGTATCAGGCTTTAACCGTTTCATAATAGGCTCACCTCGGTGTTGTCCATGAACGCCGCTATCTCAGCGTCCGTGGTCCTCGCGTCGCGTTTGGCCAACGATATTGCTGTATTTGCACTCATTTTGTTCTCGGTCCAAGCCTTTGCCCTATTTCCTCGGCTGCGTCGCCGATTAGGGGTGAGTGCGTGGCACTTGCTTGCATCTAGCTAAATATGCTGGTTAGCTGTGTCCTTCCGCAATCCAACTGCCAATCACTGCATTGTTGACTGCCGTTTCAGTCGTGGTTACAATGTCGTTCTCGCGTACCGTGACTTGGATCTATTCCGCTGTGCAACTGGGGGTCACGTTCCTTGCGCCTGCAGTCCTGGTCTGGGCCCAAAAGTTTAAAAAGTCCGTTCTTTTCTTCCCGACGGCTGCCCTGGGAGCTGATGGACCAGTGAAATCCGGGGACCATGGGACGTCGCGGTTCCAAAGGTTAATTAATTGACTGCGATGTACGGAGGGCTGGACGAAAGCACTGTGGAGTTCAAGACAACAAGACAAATATACAGCTAGAATACACTATGAAACAGGCAGGCGGCCGACGCAGTATTAAGATGCATGGTCTACAATTCTACATTGTCATGGTTTCAAAAAGAAAGAAAAGAGAATACAAGTTGAATACTTTTGACCCGCGCGCGCAACTCGGCGAGCGATCGAACTTCACGTCTGTTGCATTTCGCTGTCGTCGCTTTCCTCTGTCCGCTGCCGCTTCGAACCAGAAGAAACTCCCATCTCGATCCCTCGAGCCTCTAAAACGTCCATGGCGGTCCTGTTTGCTCCGTCTGACGTCTTCTTGCGCGTCCGCGTGCGGCGGAGAGCACCGAAGGCATTTGCCTTGATAACCGCAAGCGTGCCTGATAGCGACGGTTCGAGGTCAGTGAACATCCAATGGCTGGGATAACAGGAATTTACGCACCCGACAACGGAGAGGCAGTGGAAGGAGACGTCGAACGAGAAGGGGGCGATATGACCGAGTCCCGGCGTGAACGTAGGCGTGGATGAGTATAAGAAGTGGAATCCCCGTCGCTACTCCCGCGATCTTGCTGTGAGCCGTTGTC
>CVRE01178484.1:23976-34270 GCA_001179765.1 Crepidotus sp. BD-2015
GGGAAGAATGGCTCGATCAGCTCCTGAATCTGCTCTCCGGGCTCCGAGTCTGTAACGAACGGCGTCGCTACCGGGGCCAGATAATGAGACTTCGGGACTTGGCCCATGCAGGCCGGCATCGGAACGGGGATTCGAGTTGCGACGATAATCAAATTCAGAGCGGTCGTGCGGCACGGCTCCGTCAGGGAAAGTAAACTGGAACGGAGAGGTCATTGACGCAGAGGATGAGGAGGGGGCTGTGCTGGTGGGGGAGATGGACCGGCTGCCTGGAAAAACGTAGGGAGCAGAGTCCAGATTATTGACAGGCAGCTTCTGTTCCTCGCCGAACCTATTTGAAAAGGGTGCGGATAGTTCTGACGTCAAGGTGGGGGCCTCAGAAAAACTCGGAGAGTTGGAGTGCGCGSTGGGAGGTGGCCCCGCCGGATCCCCGCCGCCAGACGAGGCGTTCTGGCCTATGTTTTGTGACCAAGAGTGATCTCGATGCGATCCGTGCACATTGTACGAGTACGGCCCATACTTGGCACCGCGGTGGGTGAGCGACTGCGGGGAGTTTTCGGAAGAAACGTCGCCAGCGTATGGCATCGATGGGGAGGTGTTGTAGCCGCTGTGGCTTGGTCCACCGCTGTACTGGCCACTGCATATGCTAGGGTCGTCGTGGGACCTGTACGACATGCTATCGGGACCGTATGGGTGCATCTGAGACGACATATGACCGTTGAGTGGATGAGGCAGCGGGGGCAACTCGTCGGTATCCCCCTTCCTAGACTGCCAAAGAGCCCTCCAAAATTTCTCGCGCTCGCGGGATTCGTGGCGCAAGCTGGCATTTTGCTGGCGGAGCTCCTGGGCTTCAGACCGTGCCTCGCGACATGAGTCCTGGAGTTGCAAGACAACACTCTCTAAGCTAGTCACTGTAAGCACAAATATTCAGTACAAATTCCGGAAATGAGTAAAGAAGATGCTCACCTGTCTCCTCCAGCGTGGCGATGTAGTTTGCTCTACGCGCCCTGAAGGCAGCCTGGGCGTCAGCATTCTTTTTCTTCCTCAGCGCAATATCAGCACTCCTGTTCGGCAGGCAAGATGCTAAGTAGACTCTCCAGGAAATAAACGAACAAACAGGATATTCACCTGTTTCCTTGTTCTTTTGGTGCCATGATCTGGGAGGATTTGGGCGTAATCGGCGGCGGGTGCGATGTCAAGTAGGTTGGTGAAAAAGAATTATAAGAGGATAATCAGGATGCCTTGGGGGTTTTACGATTCCGCGGGTATCCAGCAACGCGTGCGGTTATTTGAGTTCAGACCAGCAAGGGACGAGGTGTCAAAAGTAGTGTCCGAGTCAAAGAGCGGTTGAGCGGGATATTCTCGAATTTAAAGCTGATAAGTTCAGGTCTCGAACGGCGGTAAGGCGCGCCAAACGAGCACGACTCGCCCTTGTCATGATGAACATAGTCTAAGCAGGGGATGGAAGTCGATATTTCAACAGCACGAACGAGATTATTCCGGGAGAAAACTATTGGTAGGTCACGTTATTCAACGGAGAGTCGGAAACACAACTGTTTCGGGCGTGAAACGGGCGAGCGCGATTCGTAGTAGCAGAGGGTGGGTGCGGAAGAGAGCAGGATTCGGGGTTGGCCCTTGTTGACTATTTAAGAGCATGGTCGGAAAGGAACAAGAAAGGAAGTCGAATCCTTGCCACGAGGAGCTCAACTGCTCTTCACGGCCGCGGGTTTGTGAAAACTCAATGTTGAGGTGGCGTATAGATTCTGGAAGGCTGACAGCACTGAGGCACCCAAAAAATATCTAACAACGAGTCCACGGATCTAGACTGCACGCAGGCGGCCCGCCACAGCCAGCAACCATGGGGTCGGCCATCTCCGACGCTCCGATTCATTCATCTCCTTCCTGCTCCGCGTCTCCCTCTAGATCCAGGGTTTCCATGTTTGTCCCCTGTCCATCAAGCACGCAGGCCACCCTCCGGCCAGCACGACCATTTAATGCCAACGACACAGGTCCAGATCCGGCGTGCGCCAATTCTCGCCGTCCCTTGATCGGCATTGGTATCGAGGCCAGCTGAGAAGAGTTGAGCACGCGTCCGTTCTCTGGGGGTTGTAACCTACTTGGCCTTGTTCCCACAGTTCCGTGGCCCGCTGCATCAGATCTTCTCGGGCTGGGGTCGTTACATACTCGGCAGGGCCTAGCTCTTGATACTCTAGTTCACTGTAGCCGACCGTCGCTATAAACGCTTTCCCTAATCTCGATCAGGATTTGAGTAGAGCAGAGCACTTTACCCAGCCTACCGGGTTGACCATGGATCCGGTAAATAATTACGACGCATGAATCGTCGAAGAACTCGGCATCCAGGATCTCGAGATGAACTGGTCCTGCGTCTTCTTGTTCCGCGGGAAGCAGTCCCTCGAGAAGCGCAACGCCAACGGAGAGAGGCAATTGGGAAGTCGTAGTACCGCCGAAGCGGACTCGTGCTAGACACACTGATGTCCCTTGAGCAGTCGCCACGTCTTCAGGCAGAATCAGCTCACGCACAGAAGATCCGATTTACCGGAGCAGCAGGGAGGTGCATTGCAAGATATTGTGCAAATTCGTCCTGTGTACGCTGAATTAGGTATGGGCGGCTTCCTAAGCGCCTAGTCTACGTACCTCGTTCTCACCCAAAATGATCCGTTCGCGGATGGTAGTGGCTGGATTCGATTGCGGTATTGGCCTCGCTGGTATCGCCTGGCTTGCGATAGAATCCCGTGCAAAAGAAACCAAAGCAGAACGCGAGGTCGCCCCGGCGGCACCTTCGAATATTCGTTGGCACCGAAAGGCTATTTCGAGGACCAGGGCGTCGAGGTTTCGGTCCAGGTGATTTAATTCATTTTGAGCAGTGGTCTAGCACAACTTAGTTAGCCGGAACAGTCTGGGTTGAAACATGATGAGCAACATACGAATTGCCACTTGGTCTGACGAGCTGCGACATGCACCTGCTGGATCGTCGTTCGGAGGCTTGCACTACTGCCCACTATACCAAATTCTTGAGGGTTGAACTGAGGAACAGGACCCATGAACCATTTATCGATGGAACTGACTACTAAACCGGACATGAAGTAATTGTTGACTTCCAAAATATCATGGCGGATTTGTGGATGGGAATCGGTTGGGGGGTTCACAGCAGCAGTTTCTGACAAGGCAAGGTTGGGAATAAGGACGGTCGAGCAAGATATGCATACCGGCCCGAAGCCACATTATGAATTCCTTGAAGCGGGAAAGTTCACGACGAGCGACTGCGGCGAGCCAGCTCGCTATAAAGATTGCGCGGCCGGTCAACTCGAGACAGGTCTCGACGTCTTTGGTGACGAGCTGAAAAGATGCATAATGCGGTCTTTGGAATAAAAAAAACATGCGCTAAGCAGAAATGTACTCACAAGTGAGACCAGCCTAAAACCTCTTCCAGTATCAGGTGAAGACGTTGACAGGCTGGGGCGACCCTCTTCTCGGAAAAGTCGCGTAATTTAACGACAGCCTCTGTGACCGATGTTTCCCACTTCTGGATACCCTATCAAGTAGTCAGAACTACAACTCAATCACAAAGATGCTGCACATACTCTCTCGCTCATCTGCTCGCCACTGCCCAGGAAATCTGAAAGTGCTTCTGACGCCCGGCCCGTGAGTAGAAGACAGGTGAGATCCAGTATCGCAGTCGCTTCTTGTTCTGAAAGAGGGTTGAGCTGTAGTGGCGCCAAAACGATACATTGACATACGACCAAATTGCTCCCTTTGTCGTTTTTCTAAGGCTCTGATCCACTTGGGTCCAAGCTCCCTGGCACCGCTGAGACTTTCAGAGCCAAACCATACGGCCCGCATTTCTTTAACAGCGCGCATACAGTACCAAACAAGCTCTCGAGAGCTTGATGAGACCCGCGCCATGTCTCGTATCTGCCGGTCTTCGAGCATGGGAAGATGGACATATACCGGGGGCAAATCCGTTCTGCTTGCCTGCTCGACGGTCTTTTGAGGGTGAACAATGAAGATGGGTCGTTTCGGATGCTTGAACAGCGAAGGGATAACCAAGTCAGGTCCCACGTAGATGGGCCCGAGATAATAATTCCCGTCAAGAAAGCAATGAATGTGGCCGATATCGTCGGTCACGACTAGGATGCTGTCCAAATTGGCGTCGTCCGCGACATCTAGGTGTCCGTTGCTTGGGTCCAGTTGCTTAACAGGTGAACCCATTGAGGCGACTATTGGATCTGAACTCAGCGTAGGCCATCTTTTGATCACATCCGGAAGTGACGACTTGGGATTCGACCTCGTTTGCGAGCCTTGGAACGCAAAAAGATCAGTCGCGCTGAGTATTCTTTTTCAGCACATGTCCTGCTGGTGAACAATCGAAGACGGACGTGAGTTTTTGAGACTCTTCTTGCAAACTATCCAGAAGAGGGAGCGTTCTGAGAATCGAATGGGATGTTCCTGGCTTGATTTCAAGTTGGTAAATCAGCAAACCTGGAATGTTCGAGGCGCTAACGTACGATCAACCCATTTCTTTTGAAAATATCTGGGATTGCTTTCACGCTGACAGTCTTCTCGGTTCGAAACCACCAGACGTTTGTGATATGACGTGAAGTCTCAGTTGGAGAAGACAGAAGGAGGGAGCACTCTTCGTGTCCGTCCTGAACAGAATGGAGCGTCACGCGAGAAGGCTCATGGACGACTGCGATACTCTGACCTACGAAGGGAAGGACTTTAATAGACAGAGCGGGTAGCAATGTTGGAATAGTACCGTCGGGGCTCCAAGCCAGACCAACGATCTGTTCGCTACTCTTGTCATCGGTTCCCACATCAACTTCCCAGGTTTTGAACCCTTGCATTTTCCAAAGACTCATCCGATCTCTGCCACCGAGGCGAGAGACAAGGACTAAAAGGTCTTTGTCCGGGCAGCATGCGGATGATATTAGCCTGGATACAGAGGGTAGGTGCACTGCAGCCAGTGACTCCATGACCGTCTGAGGTAGAGAGCGCGCATATGTAGTCACTCTGCATGTGACCGCCAAAACGGATTACGTAACGCTTCACATTACAGTTATCAGATTCCTAGGTTTTCTTCTTCTTACCCAACCTCCCGACAGCATCCCCCCTCTTGGAGCGTACTCCTTCCACCTTTTGACCAAGATCTCGATCGAACGCGCCTCCAGTACGCGCTGTAACCTTTTTGCGGCTACTTCGGCTGGCCTTTTTTGTGGGCGGTCGGGCGACCTGGATGCCGATTTTGGCAGGCTGGGCACTCTTCTTTGCGGAGCGGATGGAAGCCTTAATCGCTCGGTCGTCCCCAAACTCCTCGTCCTCCTCCTTGGCAAGTTTCCGTCGCTTGGCCTTCCGTGTGAGACCTGAGAACTTGTCTCTCTTGGGCTGTGGACGGTTCAGGATTACCGACGACAGCTGGACTGAAACGCGATACCTTGTCCATCGAAGGCGCCTGATCTTTGCCCCTTTTCACCGGTATGACACTTGCTTCATATTGCTGCTTGCTCACAGCTAATGGCAATTAGCTGATGAAAAATTCCAAGATAGCGACGAACCTTCAGCGCTGAGTTTTTCCTTGCCGGTCTGAAACCAGGTCCGCGCAGGTCTGGAGTAAATTTCTGCTTCGTGCTCCATCATGTTCTGTCCCTTTTTCAATTCCATTTCCGCTTGACGAAACTGGGCAGTGTGAGCACGGGACGAGATGAAACAAGTGGGAGTCGCGTACTTGTTTCTCTTCCTTCTCTTCCTTGAGGATTTCGGAGATTTCATCCTTCAAATCTTCTAATTTTTCGACCCATTTCGCGACGGCTTCCGACGGCACGATTCGATGTCGGACTTGGTCAGCCTCAGCCCCATGCTTGATCGCAGCCTTGAGCATTTTGCGGTCGGCCTCGCCAACGAGTGTTACAGAACTGAGGACGTTTTAGTGCTGCTCCGTAAAATTTACAGGGCAACTTACCGGCCTTTCTGACCCGCTCGAGCTGTTCTTCCGACACGGTGAAGATATTGGGCTAGTTGACCGGGCATGTCATAATTGATAACTGTCTGGATACCTTTGATGTCGAGACCACGGGAAGCCAGATCGGTTGCCATGAGATAGTCCACGGCGCCGTCTCGGAAGTGTTGCAAAGCAGCGAGACGCTATGTTCAGAGTTAGAAGATCGGAATGCAGCCAACATAAGAACAAACCTGTTCCTGAGTGAGATCGCCATGCAACTCATCACATTTCATGCCCAGCAAACTGAACACGATCCGCATCTGGTGGGCCAGCTTTTTGCTACGAAGGAAAATTATGACGTTGGTCTTGAAAGTCCTTTTGCACAAGGCGACAAGTAATGCTGATCGCTCTGCTTCTTTACCTGCCCGGACTCGGACAAACTCCTGTACAAGACCGCGGGCGGTACTGCGCTTGGGGTCTACAAACAGTCGGACGGGCTTGTTCAGCGACATTCTGACTAGTTCGTCCACAGAGTCGGTCATGGTGGCGGAAAACAGCATGGTCTGACGCGAAGTGGGACACGATTTGATGATTTCACTCAATTCGTCAGCGAATCCATCCGAGAGCATCCTGTCGGCTTCGTCCAAAACCAGGATATCGAGAGTATCCAGCGTAAATGAAGGCGAGTTGTGGATGTGGTCAATGAGCCGACCAGGGGTAGCGATCACCACATCAGGACGGCTACGCAAAGCAACTTCTTGAGACTTGACAGACAAGCCACCTAAGGCGACAAGTCAGCGGTGAACTCCCAGTCGTGGGTTTTTAATGAACGAACCGACTATTAGACAGAAGCGGATGTCAGTGTGAGTTGCCAACTTGCAGCCAACCTCAAAACACTGAACTGCCAATTCTCTCGTCGGTACAAGAACCAGACAGCGCGTCGCGGCTGACTTGTTGCCCTTCTCCCTGTAAAGAAGACGCTCCAGCATAGGGATAACGAAGGCGGCCGTCTTCCCGGAACCAGTCACGGCGCCACCCACGACGTCCTTGCCCAGCAATGCAACAGGAATGGTCGCTGCTTGAATCGGAGTAGGTTTCAAGAACCCTAGCGTAGTGATGGCTTTCAGAATAGGGCGAGCCAAATTCATGGTTAGGAACGAGGCATGCTCTTCCGTCGAAAGGGCCTCGGAGTCGAAAAAGGCCGCCTTCCGGTCCTTTTCAGCTTGGGTTTCTGGTTCCGAATCGTCGTCGGAGGAATCTGCCATGTCCTCGTCTTCCTCTGGGCTCGAGGCACCTCCTTCTTCGTCAGATGATGCGAGCGGGTCAGCTTCGTCGCTAGCGTTGTCGTCTTCATGCAGCGCATCAAATTCGTCCTCGTCTTCCTCCTCATCACTGTGCTCCAGCCCCTCGTCCTCGTCGCCTTCATTCCGACTGTCCTCAGCGGCTCTTTTCCGTTTCGCACTGAGTTTGCGGCGCGCAATGATGTCGTCAACAGAGATAGGCTCTGGTTTCGTGCCGCCTTTGACGACGTCGTGCAGCGCCGTCTGGTGGCCCACTATGTCCGCATAAGGGTCCCCAGAGAGATCAAAGATGAACTCGGGGTTGATGTCAGCGTCGTCTTTAGCTTTGGTGGGAAGATCGTCCTCGACGTCCGAGTCAATCGTCAAAACATAGTCGTCCATGGTGTGTCCCAAAATAGCAGCCCAAAAAATCTTGGATCCGATCGCTTCGGACCGACGGGCCGTGATGCATTGATGATGGCAAGAGGCATTGATGTACTTTGATGCACGTATNNNNTATGGTACGCAAGCACAGAAGAGACGAAACAATGTAGAATTACAAGTACAGAGCATTGTATGTGGGTATCTATGATAGGTCGTGGCAATGTCCGACGAGGGAGAATACAACAGTGTGGCCCGCCAGCAAGTTCAAAACGAGAAAAGCTTGCGAAGCTTGGTGATATCCTTCGCCGGGATCCCCATATTCGAGTTGTCGCGCGTAATAACCCGCGGCGGACTGGGACCATCCAGATCTGACTCTGGAGGGGCAATGCGTAACCCTTGCATCTACCACAGTTGTCAGCGGGATGCTCATCCTTTCAGACCAGTGAAACCAACCTCGTCGTTCATCACGCTCGCTGACAGCAACATGTCGGATATGTGTTGTCTTTGAGGGAAGCTGTAGTCATTTACAGCCCGGCATTGCGTCTGGCATTGGGTGGTGCTGTTGATGAATCTCCCCATCATATTGAACTTGCCCCAGTGGATCTTGGTGGAATCCGTCGAGTGGACGTCATCATTGGCTTCGTGTGCCCGGATGAGATCGGACATGTGCACCTCCCTGTGCCACGACTAGTCAGAAAGTCCACAAAAGAAAAGGTGGAGCGCAAAACGCACAAGGCGGGGATACAGGCGCCTTTGGTGTTTCTCAAAGCCAGTCGATACGCCCGATGCGACCCACTTTGCTGGAGAAGGACATCCCATGACCGCAGATTTTTCGCCTGGTCAGGGGACTTTGCTTTGAACTGCTCCATGGTCGAGTCGCCGGGAAAGGTAGAATGATTGATACCCGCAACAAACGCACGCAGAGCAGAATAGTTATTCAACCCTCGTAGCTTCTGAGCGATTTCAACGATTTTTTCTATCTGCTTTGCTCTGGTCTTCGCCTTGTCGTGGCATAGAATAAGCGAGACGACCCTGAACGGCAACATGGTCAGATGCCCAGTCAAGTATAACGGCGTGTGCGAACACACCAGTCAGCCAGATGATTGGAAAAGTCGTTGAAACGGGCAATAGAATCTGTGACTGGATCCTTTTTGCCAGAAACGAAAGTGTACCGCAGCCAATGCCGGGGCTGAAGAGGTCAGCGTTCGGGACAGGGTGAGTGCCAAGAAAGGACTGACTTCAATATCCAGAAACAACTTGACCTCCATGCGTGTTATTTCCTGCGCTATTTCCTCAGAGTCGGTGGCATTGACATCCGCCGCAAGCTTGAGGAGGTCCTTGAGCTGGCTCCTGTAACTAGCCTCAGGATTATCGTTATTTCCGGTGCCGTTGGTCGCCGCAGGGGTAATGATGAGTCGGTTTCCCAGAGGAAGGCTTCCTTTGCGTTCGCGGAAGGGGGTTGGGATCGCGGGCGAAGTCTTCACTTTGGCAGACGGTGGCGATCGTGCATTCGATGAATGTGCATCCAAGTCGGAGCTGTGGGTACTATTAAGGGTAAGAACGGCGCTCTTTTCGTCATCGTCGTAATCGCTCTCGTCTTCAGGATAGTCCGGTTTGTGAGCCCAAGCAGCATCCTTGTCAACAAGATTGGGAAGCAACTCGTGGAAGGGCAGGAAGTCGGCTCCATAGTGAAGGAGATATGTTTTTGACGTGATAGACTTGAACAGGGCAGAGAGGGCGCTCGGAGTTCCCCGGACTTTGAAATCATATGGATAATCCCGGATCCATTGCTCGAGCAAGTGACAGATGCTTTCAAAAAAGAAAGAGACAGATCAGTAAACGAAGGTGCGAGAGATACTGTGACGTACCGCATTTGTGCAAAGCAAGCGAACATGGGGTCACCAGAAGGCTGGTCAAGTTGACGCAGTCGTAATTGCATGGCTAAAAGAACGCTCCTCGGGCTTGCAAATCTCCGATAAGTGAGCAGAAAATGGGTTATATATGTTGGATCTACGTCGATGCTTGAATGGTACTCCGATAAATCGACAAAGATACTCACCGTCTCCGCTGACAGCCAAAAATAGAAGTTTATCCAAAAGTTCATCCAGAGTAGCCCACGGCCGACTGCTGGCATCCTTGACTTCCTTCTTGTTCGGCGGAGGGTCCACGATGACATCCAAAGGCTCATCCGGTATCGGCAGAACCTTCTGTGACGGTACAGCATTGGAATTACTCCTCGCAATGCCACCGGTTAAAGCCGCGTCCTTTTCGAGCTGCCAATCCCGGGATCTTGACTTCTCGTGCTCGGACAAAAGATCACCAGTCGATCGGGCTCTGGTGGGAGAGTTGGGAACGGTCGGGGAACGGGAGGCAGGAATCGTAGGCAACGCCGAAGGGGGAGGACGCGAGAGCGCGCTCTGCTGTCCCTGAGAGAGCGTGCTCATCGACGATACGGAGGACGAGGCGGTGGGCGTGACTGTGCGGGAAGTCTCCCATGGCGGAGGAGATATCAACAACACTGGAGAGGCTGGGTTACGGTAATCAATGTCTGGTTCGCTGTTACTGGCATCTGCAAATAGAAGAATCAATTAGGGTTGTTTTCTTTCAACTTCGGAATGTACGGACGCCGTCCCCGGAACACCGCTTTGATGAGCCATTCGAAGGCTTGGCGCATCTT
>CVRE01178498.1:18000-28298 GCA_001179765.1 Crepidotus sp. BD-2015
CATAATAGATTTATGAAAGCGGGAGAATATGATACGGCAAACTATTCCGCAGGAATTGTAGAGGGAGGAAACGAGAGAAACCAAACGGCGAGCAACAAGCAGTCTTATACAAAATGTAGGGTGAAAGAAAGTGACCGGGAATATGTGTGAATGAGAGAGGTAGCGAGGGATATGTGAGAGGAAGAAGTTAATCAATTTCCTCGCCCATCGGCTCCCTCTAAAGAATCAGAGCGAACTGGGGTACGAAATACACTTATCAGATTTCCATTGGTTCGTAAGTGCGAGCGTCGAGCCCACCTCTCGTGTTGCCCTCCCCCAACCCCACCCTGCTGTCCCTCCGCCCGAAGCCCCCCGCGCCGGGACCCCGGGGCTGGCGGACCACTCCGCCGGGACTATCGTGCCCCCCAGAGCTGAGCTGCCCTGATTGCATCGGGACGCTCGGGACAGGGGGGACACCGCCGAACGGACCGCCGTTCGACCATAGCGAGGGGTGGCCGCTCGACTGGCGACGGGGCGTCGCAATTGTTGCGTATCCCTCGCGGATGTTCCCGTTTGACGAACGGGGGTTGAGGCGCGGAGCCTGCGAATGCAAGGTCTTCATGTCTGGCATAGACTTCTTCGCGCGCAAGGAGCTCGGAGAGACTTGAGACGAGGTCTGAGAGAGATATGCAGACGGTGCGCGGGAGAGTGTGTGCGCAGGACGCTGTTGCTGCTGAAAACACGAAGAAAAATCTTAACATGCGAAAACCGCGCGTGTGACAAAATATACTCACCCTCGAGGGGTCGATGCGGGTGACGACCGCGTATCTTTCCTCGCCCTCTCCGACGGAATAGTGGTACACGCCCAGTTTTTGCGCAACGAGATGGACGACCCGTCGTTGCTTCGGACTGAGTGTCCTCGAAAATGCAAGTTCGTCGCGCATGCGGTCGTCCTTGAAGAGCAGGATCCTGGAGTAGATTTCCAGGGTGGAAGGGTCATTAAGGTCTAGTTCATTTGCCGATGGAGGCTTGAGGTCGGCCGGAATGATGGCAGGGGTTCCAACCTGGGTGGGGCCCACGGGGGCAGACGCGAGGACATGATTATATGGCGGATTCGGCATCGGAGATATGTTAGTAGGTGAGTATATCGGGGGCTGGTAGGGCGATCCGGAGAATGAACGCTGGGGGGTGTATCCCGTGGGTAAGGCAGAGCCAAAATCGTCGTAAAGTGGGCTGACGCCTGTCTGTTCCTTTTCGATTTGCATGGAGCGCATCCGACGTATGGCCTTTTCCCGCTCGATGCGCTCCTTTTCACCCGCCTGCAAGACCTTTTTATACTCGACACGCAGCTTGCGGCCTTGGACGTCGAACCCGTTCAAGGCGGCGACGACCGCGTCTGCGTCCACAGCCTGGCGGAAGTTGGCAAAGGCCAAGCCGCGGAAGGAGCCCTGCTGGTCCAGGTGGTAGTTGAAAGCGTAAGGAGTGGGAATAGCTAGAGACGCCTGGGCGTGCGAAAAGCAGGTAAGGACAGGATCGCGCAAGACGGCTACGAAATACGCACAATTATGTCAAGCAGGGTCTCGCGCTTGACATTGAAAGGGATATTTTTGATAACGATAGCAGTGGGGATGACCTCGTCATCCGGATGATAGCTGGGACTCGGCGTAATAGGAGGAGGAGACGAAAGATGGGCCATGGGAGGGGAACCGCCAGCGGAGGAGAAATCCGAGTTGTTGTGAGGAGAGGGAGAGCGATTGTCTGAATTATCGAGCCATTGCTGTAGAATCGTCAGAAAAATGCCGGGAAAAAAAAGGGAGCAAACAGGGTCAACGACGCACAGTAGGAAGAGCACCGCGGAGAGGCTTCTTGAGGGGCGACTGACCGACGGTGAGGGGATTATACTGGGATTGGACGGGAAGACCTGGAGAAGTTGCGAAATGGTGGGGGCGGCTACCAGTGACATCTCCGTAATCGTCGTAAGAATTATCGTGGAAACGTTGGTGAGAGGACGAGAGGGTTAGCGAGGAGAGGTCGGGGGGACTGTTGCTCATGATAGCGTCGTGAAATGGAAAAGTGGAACAAGGAAATCCGGGATTATGGGCAAAGGAGAAGGCAGCTTTGTTTGTTTTCGAACAATGCGCCATACAGCGAAACACATCTACTACCACTACCAGTACCACTACCCGACAAGCGCAACCGGCTTCAGAGGCTTCAACAGGCTTTCCATGTCCAACGGCGTCCTGATTGACCCTGAATGGTCCCAGGGTCCCCGCATACTCCCTCGTGTGGACGGGGTTGGCGTCGCCGTCGCAGAAAGCAGCGAGCCCGGTAGAGAGCTGCTGGACGGGATGAGGATTGCAGGCAGATCCGAAAACTTGGCAGCGAGGAGAGGATCCTCTCTATGTGTGATGTGTTGCCGTGGTGTAGGCCCGCGGACGACCGTTGCGGGCTGCGAGAAGGTGGGCCGGGGCACCGAGGGCAGCGTGTGCTTGGGCACTCTAAGACCAGGCCAGGTAAGCTTCTGCTCTGCACAGGGAGGCCACAGGAAATCGTACGAGCGAGGGGGGACCGGCCCCTGCACGAGACGGAGCGCTGTAGGAGCTGAGCGGCGCGGCATGTATGCACAACAATTACTGCTTGATTATTGTAGAAAGCCTGTCGCACAGGTCAGAACAGCAGGACACAAGGCATGCCACAGACACCGACTCGGACAGTAGCCTGTACTGCGAAGGGGAGGATGTGGCAATGAAAGAAGTTCTCCAAATACAAGGCAACAGAGCCTGACGGTTACTTGCAGCGTTGCATTGCAACAATCCAACGGCCAAAAAGATATATCACAGTAAAAGCACAGGGCAATAATTACACGCGTCTACATACTCCTCAAGCAGAGTCCTATACCGGTCTGTAGTGCTTCATCAGTTGTGTCTTGAAAGCTGTGGGAACGCGTCAGGTACAACAGTTTGATGAGTTGAACACAAACCGTCCGGGGTGTCCCATATCGCGGCTGCGTCGGTGTTCAGCGGCGAGGCGTTGTTGGGTTCTGCGGGCGAGTCAGAGATGCCACCACTTGACGGCAAGCTTGCTCCACATACCTCCGAGGAGCGACTGCAGCGACAGAAGGATTGTTTGCACAGTGTAGACGGCGGACCACTTGTCCTTGATTCGAGGAAGCTGTGTCAGCAACCAAAACGGACGGGATGGGGAGCAGTGCCACCGACCTGCAGAATGTCGAGACAGATCGCGCCGGAGTTGATGTCGACATTAGGATGGAAACAGGGCGTGTCGTATTTAATAGCGGGGGCCGCGAGCGGGTAGTTTGCAGGAAAAGAAATAGAAAGTCTGAACGTGAGACCCGCGTAGATCTGGCGAGGCGTGAATCGGCATAGCGGCACGCGCCGAGGCAAACTTTGCTCACGGTTTCTGCAGGGCCCTCGATCGTGCCGACCCATTCAAAGAGATTGCCGTCGCTCTTGGGGAACGCGGACTGGAACAAAAGGTGAGTAAGAGGCGAAGGTGGCAAGCACGACCGTACAATGCCCGGCGAAGACGACATCTAGAGACGCGTCAATGAAAAGAACAATAGTGCAAAGAGACCGTACCATGAGAGTCATGAGCTCGCTGGTGAGTCTGGAAGCGGTCAGAAAGAGGG
Organism: Crepidotus sp. BD-2015; assembly: GCA_001179765.1. Taxonomy (NCBI): domain Eukaryota; kingdom Fungi; phylum Basidiomycota; class Agaricomycetes; order Agaricales; family Crepidotaceae; genus Crepidotus; species Crepidotus sp. BD-2015. The sequence goes on from CVRE01178498.1 coordinate 21,629, forward strand.
AGCGACGGGGAAAAAGTGCTGACCGTTTCGCGACGCTGCCCGCGCCTTGCTGGGACGAATTTGTGACGCTGGGCTTGGGGTTTGCGCGGGGAGGAGCGAGAGAGGTGGTGAGCTGCTCCATGGGCGGGATGAAAGGAAGGGTGGATGGAGGAAGGAAGGAAGAGGGACGCGGGGCGCACGCCGAACATCATGTGACCCAGTGATCCCTCAGCCGCCGCATAGTACCGCTGCCCGCAACCATGGCCTCGTCCTTCTCCCCCTCCCCCGCAGAGCTCGCCCTCACCGCCCAGATATTCGCCCATGCAGACCCCCAGAAGCTCGGCGCTCTCACCGGCGAGGTCGCAGTAAAGGTCTTTGGCGGCGCAAACCTCGCACCCACCGTCCTCGGCGAGATCTGGCAAATTGCAGACGAGTCCAACAACGGCTGGCTCTCCCAGAAGGGCGTCGCCATGGCCGTACGTCTCATGGGCCATGCACAGAAGGGCGAGAAGGTCTCCGCCGCACTTCTCTCCAAACGTGAGCCCAGGTTTCCACCCAATACCCCGTACTCACTAGCCCTAGCGGGTCCCCTACCCACGATCGCCGGAATAACCCCCGTGGTTGCGCACGGCACCGGCGCATCTCGTGCAAAGTCCCCAGGACCGTCCCTGCCCCCGTTCACGCCCCAGGACAAGGCCAAGTTCCAGACCATGTTCCTCAGGTCTGGCCCCGTCGACGGCCTTCTGAGCGGTCCGTCGTCCTTCATTTGCCATCCGCGGTCGTCTAACGTCTCCCCAGGCGAAAAGGCCCAGGAAGTATTTGTCAAATCTAAGCTCCCGAATGAAACCCTCGGACTCATATGGTACTGATACCGGTCTAACACGGTCTCGCTGCTTATGCTTGTCTTCTCTAGGAACCTGGCGGATACCCAAGACCGCGGCCGGCTCGACTCTACTGACTTTGCCATCGGAATGTATCTAATTCAGGCCACCATGACCGGCCAGCTTTCTTCTATACCCGACGCTCTTCCCCCGGGCTTCTACCAACAGGTTGCTGGCCCTGCCCAAAGCACCATCCGCGCGCAGGCAACCGGTGGCTCGTATAGTCCGCTAGCGAGCTCCTTTTCCATAAACCAGCAACGCAGCGCTAGCAATATCCAGCCCCAATACACGGGTGCAAGCCAACATCTGCTCCAGCAACAGGCCACCGGTCCGTGGTCCTCCAAGCCCGCTGTCCCCCCTCATCTTCCTGCTCGCCCGTCTGCTGCCAGCCCGTCGGCACTAGGCAGCGGTGCTTTCGGCTCGGCCCAGGCACAATGGGACGTGACCCCGGCGGAGAAGGCGAACTCAGACCGCTGGTTCGACTCGCTTGATGCGCAAAAGCGCGGTTTCATCCAAGATGACGTCGCTGTGCCGTTCATGCTTGACTCCAAATTGTCAGGCGAAGACCTGGCCCAAATATGGTATGCGTCTCCAGTTTATTCTGCCGTCCATGCTAATGGTTCGGAACACAGGGACCTCGCAGACATAAACAACGACGGCCGGCTCACGCGAGACGGGTTCGCCATTGCTTGGTACTTGATTCAGAAGAAGCGCCACGGAGTGCCGATCCCGGCTTCCCTCCCTCCTTCTTTGATACCACCTTCTTTACGAGGCGCTAGTACCGCTTCACCTTTTGCTGCTCCTCCTCCAGAACCAGCAAAGGACCTTTTCTCCTGGGATGAGGAGCCCCAGCCCTCGCCTCAACCCACCGCTCCTGCGAGTGTGTTTCCTATGCAACAGGCGGTCTCGCCGCAACATACGGCCTTTTCTACCCCACCCCGTGCGGATCCTTTTGGCTCCTCCAGCTTTTCTGCCCCCGCCCCCGCCCCTGGTATGCCCCTCCAGTTCCCGCGCGTCTTGTTTTTGATCTCATCATCCCTCTGGTAGCGGTCCATCACGATCTCCTCGGCGACGACGACGACACCGGAGCGTCCTCGCCCCCCATCCACGACAAGTCGGCCGAGATCGGTAATGTGCAGAACCAAGTAAACTCCACGAGCCGATCGCTCTCGACCGCGCAGGCCGACCGTCAGGCCCTGGAAGCGACGGTCGCCAACCAGGAGGCCCAGCTCTCTGAGCTGCAAACGCAGCTTTCGACGGCCAAGGCCGCCTATGAGACCGAGACCAAGCTTTTGTCGGCCCTGCGCGAGCGCCAGTCCACGCAGACTACAGAGATCAACAAGACGCGGGAGGAGCTCATCCGCGCGGAGAGCGACCTCAGTGCGGTGCGTGTTGAAAAGTCGGAAATCGAGGGTGCGTTCCTCCGGGACAAGGAGGAGGTGCGCAGCCTACACAGGAAGATGGTGGAAGTAAGCCAGCAGGTCGACTCTGTCAAGGGGGAAGTGGAGAAGTCCAAGAAAGAGGCAAAGCAGCAGAAGGGGCTGTTAGCGATTGCGCGGAAGCAGCTCAGCACCAAGGAGGCGGAGCGGGCCAAGGTGGAGAAGGAGTCCCAGGAAGCGCACGCCGAGGCTGCTGCTGTCGTTTCCGAGAAGCAAGAGGTGGAGAGCGCGATTGCGGTGCTCGAGGCCCAGCCCATGTCAACGCTCTCGGTTGCCGCTGCCCCTGCCGTCACGGAACGCAGTCTGTCCGCTGATTCGCTGACATTCGCGGCTTCACATGTACTACCGGCGACCCCCGATGTTGGAAGCCCCTCCGTTGCTTCCAGCATCAAGAGCAACAACCCGTTCGATCGATTGGTGGGCAACTCGACTCCCCGGTCACAATCGCCTTTCGCCCCTGGCCCTGCTGCCTTGAACGGCATCGCGACAGAGTCTGTTACAGACGCCCCCGCCCCCGATCCATTCGGATTTGCGCGGGCATTTGAGGCGGACGTGCCCGCGGCCGAGGCAGAAGCGCCGACCGGGATAGTGAAGGAGAGTGAGAGCTCCACTCCCAAGCAGACCCCAGAACTTGGGACGCTCTCGCCTTCTCCAGCCACCGATGAGAGTTCAGACGTCTTTTCGACGCCCCTCACGGCCAACGGGCCTTCATTCCCTGCCATCGACGATGTTGTAGCGACCCAATTCCCGCCGCTGGAAAGCTCGGACAGCAATCCGCCCGGCCACTTCGAGGCTGACACAAAGCCGGATGACAACACAGAAACCGACCTCGGTACCCAGCTTAAGGAGCTCGATGTGCAAGACTCGGACAGCGACAGCGACAGCGAAGACGAGGTGCCACTCGCCGCGCTTGCCAAGGGAAAAGGGAAAGAGGTCGAGGTTGCTGAACCTGAGACCCCTGTCGTGAAGACCAACGGCGATGCCCAACGGGCGGAGACGACGTCGTTTGATGATGTCTTTGGTGTTTCAAACCCTCCTCCCCAGGCCAACACCTCCGAGCCCATCGACGCCTTTGGCATGCCAGCGTCCAACAGCCCCTTCGGTGCTCCCGGCAACGGCTTTGCCCCCGCCGCGGCGCAGCCACAAGTGGCCGGTGTCAATGCCTTTGACGAAGCGCTGGGCACAATTCCTGCGAGCACAACTACCGCACCACAGCAGTTTTCTGCCTTCGACTCGGCGTTCGACGACGACTTTGACTTCTCCTCTGCGTCTGGAGCGACGGAGACCCCGTTCCCCCCGGCGCCTACCGCCGTCAACGGCAACGCCGTTTCGCCGCTTCCTCCGAGTGCCAGCAAAAACGAGTTTGACAGCATCTTTGCGAACGTGGGAAACGATAGCACCGCCACCCCTGAGGCTCCGAAGAGTAATGGCTCTATGGTACCCGCCTTTGGTGCTGCACCGGAGGCGTCGCAGAACGGAACTGCCGTGCCCAAGTCTACTCTGGGTGGAACGTCGTTCGACGAGGCATTTGCAGGGTTCGAGTCAAACCCGGAGGTGAAAAACCTTGGCGGGTCCCTCCACTCGCCCACGACCGCAACCTCTCCAAGTGGCCCATCGGATGCTCCTGTGCAGCCCTTCCCGTCTGTGCCTTCACCGACGAACGCGAGCCCACCGTCTCAAAAGGCATCAGCACGATCAGTTTCTCCGACTCCACGTCACAGGTCGCCCCCACCGCCTCGCAGCACGGCGTCTCCAAAGGGACGCCCCTCGACGGCTTCGTCGTCGAAGGAGGAGAAAGCCAAGGACGCTCCCCCGCCGCGTCACTCAAAGCTAAGCGTAAGTTTATTCACCCGAGTACATGATATTTCTATCGTCGATTTATAACTGACAATCCCTTCTAGATACGACTACCGTTTGGCAAGAAAAAGAAACCAGCAGAGCCGCTGCCTTCCGCTCCTTCGCAACTCCTTACGCCTCCTCGAGAAGAGCCAGAAAGAACAAATACGCCCGCCGTCGACGATGATGTTGAGACGGTCAAACAGCTGACAGCAATGGGATTTAGCCGCACCCAGGCTGTGGATGCGCTGGAAATCCACGGCTATGATGTGCAAAAGGCGCTGAACAGCTTGCTCGGAGCGCAGTGATGGCTTAAATTATTTAGCCGCCAATACTTATGATAATTTCTCAATAACTTTTCGGAACAAGACATTCAATGGTGACGGGTGCTGCTTAATATTAATAATAGGACCGTAAGGTGCGTTGGATGTGCGACGGGATAGACCGGAAGCACCGATTGTCAGCGGTAATAACATTACTTCAATGGATAGACGACTCAGTATGAAGGTGGTGATACAGTGAGTATGAGAGATGCAAGAGGTAAACGAGATCGGCTACGCTCCACAACCACAACCACTATACTTCGATTGGTAGCTTAAAAGGCAACTGTAGTGGCTGAGATATTTTCTCGAGCCACCCAGTCCAATCTCGCTCCTTTAGGCGGCGCCGCGCAACTGCATTAACCTGAGCAGGGGTAGGATGGTGAGCACAGAGGATCAGCCAGTAGTTGGACATGTCCCGAGTTTGTGTGATGCGGAACGTGTTTTGGCCCAATATGAGGAATGGAGACAAATCAACCAATCCATTCAGCGGCAGCTGAAAAACGTGTGAGTGGGAGTCGACCATGGCTATCATATTTGGCACGCACAGCAAATGGCGGAGACATGGGAAAGTCTATGTACTGGCCTTTCCATAGCGCGTTCATGGTCAAACCGCCTGGAAGGTGTAAATAAATTAGACTTGTACAAGCATCACAGCATACCAGTCTTGGGCCACGAGCACTCAAGGTCCGGAAGTATTGTTCGGAGATCTTCGCTTCTCGATGCCTCCAGCCGAGCTCGCGCGTCAGCTGCCGAAAAGCAAAGGAGAGTTATACATAAACTCTCTCTGATATCACTGGATAGATACAGCGTTACTCGGAAGAGAAAAAAAGGAGTGGGAACACGACGCACTCGGAATGTTTTGACCGGTCATTCCACTTTGTGATCGAATCGAGCTGGTTCTGGTTGATGAAAAATTCTATACTTATCGTGCCGGCGGCTAATCCCTGATGACGAGCAATAACAGTCGCTGTTTCGATACCAGTCTCTGGCGGAGCCGGAATGATGGATGGAATGAAACGTCGAACAATAGAACGTACTTGTTGACAGAGTAGTGTCTTCCGATGGTAAAGGCTCTACACCTTCGGGACGTGGCGATCTTTCATCACTGGTGGGAGGCGTAGGTAGCTGCAGCGAAGGGAGCGATGTGGCTGGTACTGACGCGTCCTACGAATCAGTGTGAGCCCAGGCGTCCAGATCTCCCAACTAACAGGTTTTTTACAGTAGAGGTTGCGATAAGCTCATTAACTTTATTCACCATAGTCTCGAAGATCGCCTGAAAGGCAGCTGGACGATCGAGCGGCGAAGTGTTCACGAGTCCCTCCATCGAGGTTGTATCAGAATCAAGTACTGCCTCGAGTGTTGTCAGGGGATCGCGAACGGTAGGGAGTGAAACGTCGGAAGAGGCCAAAGGCATTGCCTCATTAGGGGCAGGAGGACTGCCATCTGAGGGCACAACGTCTGGTATTGTTGGATCTGGATGGACCGAAGGTACAGATCCCGTTAATGTGCGCAACACTCTGTTGACCTCGTCGTCCATCGTGGAGGTCAACACTTCAGTAGGAGCGCCCGAACCTGAATTCTACAATGGAAAAAAAAAGTGTTGGAAAATCTGAGAAAACCGAGGCAACACGTACAGGTGCATCTTGTGGATGCGAATCAGGCATTTCGACGTCTTCTGATTGGTGGTCCAAGTGGGTCTCTTGTGGAGGAACAGGTGCGGGCTGGTCAGAAATTGCCTCCGCCTTGCTGGGTTTCTTCTCCTCAACTGTAGTCGGCGCACTCTCTGATGTTATTGGGGGCACGGGGCCAGCTACATCCACAGCCGCTGGCGTAGGCTGAGCGACCTCCACTGCTTTCGCAACGGTCCCCAATTTTTCGTTATAAACCTCGACATCGGCCTGGAGGAACTTGGAAAAGTCCTCTTTCTTTTTCTTCTTGCGTTTAGGTTTGACCACCGGCGCAGACGTCGAACCACCGGCAGCAGCTGAGGCCACGGCGGTGATCCCTGGGACAACTGGTTGAGGTTGAGCGTCCGAAACCTGGCAGAATCCGTCATGCTAATTCAGAAGGGATATGTGGCCTTTTACCGAGGCATCGATTGCATTGCTAGTATTTTCCCCAGGCGTATTCGTGTGAACAGTATTAGTTGTTGGAGTTAATGCTGAAGCCAAGGATGAAGAACTAGGGCGCATTTGTTGGCTCGGATTGATGG
>CVRE01178505.1:0-11743 GCA_001179765.1 Crepidotus sp. BD-2015
CTTCCGAAGGAATCCCCCGGTGAGGGCCTGACATCGGGCTGAGCGGTGAATTGGGGTTGATATCCACCATCTCAGTGTCAGCATTCGCGGATCTCGTCAATCGTCTGCTGATCACGTCTTCGAGACTGTCAGGATGTGATGGTTCGGAGAGTGCATGCGGTGAAGCTGGCGGGGGCGGGCGGGAAAATGTCGCGAATTTTGGACGCCGGGGTGAGTGTGTTTCAGATACCTCTGCGGAGGTAGCATTGCGTGCAGGGGCGGGCTTGAGTAAATCCAGAACGTATGACCGCACATCAGGAGAGGAATCCAAAGACAGATGGCGGACAAGATCTAGCAGAGAGCCGGATACCCGCTGATGAAAGCTTTGGGATCGCTCTGCGGGAGATGGTAGTATGAGAGGTGTGATCGCCTTCACACTGCAAATTCACGAACCTGATGTAACTCGCGCAAGTCTGGCGACACCTATCCGAACGCCAACGACACCATCGTCAGCCAGAGGGAAGACTGCCGACCATAGCTCATCCTCGGGGGTGATGAGGGACCTGCCATTCGGCGCGCCAATTATAAGAGCTTGTAAACACGCAACGAACCTGTAGAACGGAGAATTTTCACGTCAATCGTAGTCGCGAGAAGAATCAGGATACATACGTCATTCGTTGCCTGTATGCTTCTGAGTGCGATAATGTTCGAACGTCTTCACGCAGGTTTGCAAGAAGATCCTCTTGGTCTACAAACATGCTCCAGAGGTGAGGGAGCTTCGCTAGACTTTCAGCAAATGGAGGTGATAGATTGCAAAACTCACAGCCGACATAGCAGCCTCGCGGACAGCTGCTACACCATCTTCCAAGGACATCCTCAACAGGCCTCTCAGAGAACCGGAGACGTCGCGTCCCACCGACTGGCTGAGCCTGATAAGTGCCTTCGCGATGCCTTGCCGTTCTCTCCAACCTCGGAAGACGCCCTCTCGCCAAACAGTCAGCAGTCCACCGACAACCTCTATTCTTTGCTCCTTCCCGAGAGCAGCCACGAAAACCTCGACGCACTCCAGTAACTTCTCCCTCACCTCTCCCTCGTCCGACCGCACGGCGACCCACCAAACACCCATGAGATCCTGCGCCGCGTTCTCCTCACCGATGATCTTGGCCAGCTCCCCCAAGCTCGCCGCAAGCGACCGCCTGACCGCCACATCTCTATTGTCAGCGATCTCTAGATACGCTTGCCTCAGCTCACCCCAGCGATGGCGCCCAAGAGTCAAGGCCACTGCAGGATAGTTGAACGCACATATTAGAGGCCGAGCAGGGTCCGTATAGAAAGACGTCAAGGGACTGTCCATCGTGGAGGCCGCCGCCCGTTTGAGTGTGGGACGCCCAAATAGCGAACTCAGGACTTGATCTCGATCCTGCGCTGCTTGCTGGCCGTCCCGAACCCGACGATCCTCTCTTCGACCCAAGAATAACTGAACGAGCTGGTCTGGTGGGCCGTCGACATCCTCGTGGAAGGTGAACAGGACCTCGCCCAAAGACTCGAGCGTACCGGATCGAACAGGTTGCGACTCGTCGACAGCGAGCGGCATTATTGCGTCCAACGCAAGAGTTTTCCGCTGCGATGGAGGCAGCCGCGAAAGTATTGCAGGAAGCGCGAACAAGGCAGAATGCCGAACATGCCATTGGGAGTCTCGGCGCAGAGTGTCAAATAAAGGTATCTTTTACCCAGGGTCAGACATCTTGTGGCTACTGCGCAATAAAATGACCTACCAGCGAGCAAGTAACAACCTCATCCGGGACAACCTTTGCGAGCGCCCCAAGAGCGTACGAGGCCTCTCGGCGGACCCAATACACAGGATCGTGGCCGACGCGCTCAACCTCTTTGACAAACGCGTGCTTGGTGCTATCATCGAGGCATCCTAGTGGAATCAGTAACGTGGGCGAGGAGACACAATATATACTGACCGTTCGCAGCGACCGCTGCCATCAAACTCATGCTTGACAGTCGTCCGACAGAGGCCTGGTCCCCTTCTCCGTCATCTGTGCCCTCCGTCCCGTTTTCGTCTGTTCCGGCATCGCTAGAGGCACCAGACAACTGGAACATGTTCCGTCGGGGGGAGCTTGCCGGATTTTCGGTCGTGGAGGACGGAAGGGCCGAGTTCCGCATGACCGATACTTCGCCATCCGAGAGTGTTTGGGGGATTCCTGATCGTGGCGCAGGATTCGCGAGGGAAAATTCCGTCGCGGGTGACGAAATCAAAGGAAGAGCGGAGCCTGCAACATTGTTTTCCGGAGCGATGGAAGGCGACGAAGATGAAGAAGACGTGTCAGTTGCGGACGAAGGCGTCGACGAATTCGAACTGCCGGGAGAGGGGATGGAATAGGTGGGTAAAACCGGGAAATATGGGTTCACGGTCACTGGTAAAACCCCTTCAGGCTTTTCCGGTTCTTGAGGGGAGACGACGGCATCTTCGCCGATGACTTGCTCCTCCGCGTTGGCGACTTGAACGCCGGAATGCCGCGTCCAGTTATCGTCCGCGTGCTCCTGGTTGACGTGACTCTCGAACAAGTCGACGTCATCTTCAGCATCCACATCCAGTCTTCCCATGCCGATAACGACCTGCTGTAAGAGTTCTTGCTCAAACATAAGCCTCTCCTCTGACCCAAAGAGGCCGACCGGAATATCCTCGATAGCCTCTTCTTCCTCTTCAGAGTCCGAGTCGGTGAGTGATACCAAAGGAGATGGAGATGGAACGGTGGATGACCCGGACTCTCGTTGATCGAGTTTCCTCATTCTGGAAAGAATATTCACGACCACGTATCTTGCAGCCCCACCCACTTTGCTGTTTGGACTGAGCAAGAGGGTGCCTAAAATGGGCGTAAATGCCTGCACAGATATCGTGCTTGTAGATGACGAATACACGGTTTCTTCTACGCCCAGATCATCTGGGATGACTTGACAATGCTGGGAGACACTTAGAATGGCATTCAAAATTGTTTTACGGCAGATACCCACAGTGAAAAACCACCAAATAACGGACACGAGTTCTGCGACGAGAGCCTCTTTGACTTTTTCATCTGTCGAAGTGAGTGTCAACAGCGAAAACAACGGATGGAATGACCGGGCGCCTACCCTCATCCATCGCCAGACACGGCACGAGCGGAAGAACGTACTCGATCGCTTCTTGTGGAGTGACCTGCTGCAAGAACGACGGGAGCGCGTGGACGATGTACAACCTGTGGAAAACAGATTGACTCCGTGCGAACAGATAGATTTTCTCGAGCGCGCTCAACCCCTCGTCGTCGACAAGATCTATGGGTATCTCGCCCGTAGGGTAGGCATCTTCGACCTGGAGGTCGGGGCTGATGATGCTACTACTATTCGAAGGCCCGGCCGGGATCGCGATGTGGAGATTTCCAATGGAGGGTTCTGTGACGCGCGGCTGAGTTGTGGTGTACGAAGGGACCTCGATGAGGGGGGAGGTGATCGGGGTCGAGGGAGCAGTGTGGTACATCTCGAGTCCTGGCGAGTCCAATGGACTTGCGAGAGGGTCGTTTAGCTCACGTGACGGAGAAGGCGAAGACAGATTGAACATGGACGGAGGCGGCATGTCAATATATTTGGGAGGCGAGTGGGCCGCAGGAGGCTGATTAGTTGGTGCGCGGGGGGCTTGCTCATCGGAGCTCTGATGATTTGTCGGAGCGAGCATGGAGACTAGAACGCCCATGTTAGTGGAGGAAGAGAAGGACAAGATCAGACGCAGACAGTTTGTTGCAGGCCGTGGAACACGAGCAAACGGGGCGGTAAAATGACGCAAGATCGGAGATGGTATGGCCGGGCAAATTATGGTATTCGGGGAGCATAAAAGCAGGGCTGAGGGCAAGCGGGAAGAAAAGAGGCAGCAATGAGCGGTGTTTGCAGATGGTCTCCCAGAACGGGTCCAAGTGGGTGGACTACAGTGGAGCGTCGCGGGATAGGACCTTGTAGGAAAGCGGGGAGTGCAAGGATCGCTTGAAGTCGGGGGTTGTGTTTGGGTTATAGCATGGAGACGTTGCAGTGTGTGGCAAGGAATTGAGCGTCAAAGCCCGCAGCCGACGATTGAGGACGGAAAGTCGAGTTGTTTGCCAAGCTAAAAGCTACGAGATGACGTCATCAATCACAGTCACACAGCAGTCACAACATTGCATGCTCTATTTCGGGATCTTCCGTTACAGCAGTCTATCTAGTGCTGGCGCACAACAGCATCCAGGCTCTCCGCAAAGTACCGCACATTCTTCGTGTTCAGCCCGGCCATCGAGATCCGTCCGTTCCCAGTCAGGTAGACGTGCGCCTCGCTGATCAGCGCTTTGCTCTGTGCGGGAGTGATACCCGTGAAACTGCAATAGACATAAGCACCTGTCCATCAGCATCGTCCTCTCTTTACCTGAACATTCCAATCTGGTTCATTATGTGGTCCCAGTTGCCGGGCGTGTGCAGGTCCTCGGTCAGCAGACGGAACAGCTCCTTGCGCATGTCAATGATCCGCCCTGCCATCGTCTGGATGTCCCGCTTCCACGCCTCGAACATGCTCGGGTTGTTCAAAATCATCGACACCTGCACCGCAGCGCCAGCCCGTCAGACATGACTGGGATTAATCTCGCAAAAAAGTACTCACAATCCGCGCACCGTGCGTCGGCGGGTTGCTAATCTCACTGCGCTGCAGGACCGACAGCTGGCTCTTCACCTTGGCCGACGTCTCCTTGGTCGGCGACACGACGTGGAGCGCCCCAACACGTTCGCCATACAGCCCGGCATTCTTCGCGAAACTCTATAGGAACGGCTTACTACGTGGCAGGCGTCGCGCGGAGATACACGGGCTCACCTGGCAGACGAGTAACGCCACACCCTGCTCCACAAAGAAACGTAAGGCCCACGCGTCTTTGTCCAGGTCCCCGCTTGCAAAGCCCTGGTACGCGCAGTCCAAAAAAGCGTAGTGCCCCTTGGCAATCATCACCTCTGCGATCGCCTTCCACTGCTCGGGCGTCGGGTCCACGCCGGTAGGATTGTGCGCGCACGCATGCAGCAAAAAGACGGAGCGGTCGGGCGCGGTCTGCAATGCGTTGACGAAGCCGGCGAAATCAAGGCCGATGGTCTTGGGGTCGTAGTACGGGTACTCGACCGGTTCGATTCCAACGTTCTTGAAGATGGCGTGGTGATTAGCTGGGGGGTATAGCTGATATTAACGCCGACGGAACAAATGCAAAAGTGGACGCACCCCAGGTGGGATTACTCAACCACACTTTCTTCTCGGTGGTGCCCCATTGGTAGAATTTGGAGAGGAACAGTGCGCCGAGATGATTCGCGCCGGTTCCAGAAATGGTCTGGACACTCGCGACCCGGCCCTCGGCGAGAGCAGGAGACGCAGCCCCGAGGATGAGCTTGGCTGCGGCGGCGGTGAACTCTGGGAGTCCGGTAATTGGGAGGTATTCGTGGTCGAGGGTCTCGTCGCTCAGGAGAATGCGGGTGGCCTGTTACCGGCTCAATGCCAAATATCTGCATTGACGTAAATGCAGCACCTCTTTCACCACTGGAAGAATCCAGGGTTTACTGTCGTCGTCGCGATACGCGCCGACCCCTAGGTTGATCTTCTTGTCGAACGTATCCTCCTTGTATGCAGCGGTAAGCTGGAAGATGCTAGAATATGATACGAGCATCGATAAATTGAGTTAGTTCATGTGCATCTGGTTTACCTATCCGGGGGCGCGAGCGGTACGCTCTGCCATTTCTCTGAATTAACGCGATAAATGGACAGTAATGTCTGAACAGCAACAGGCGCCTGCCTGCGGAATTTCCTGCTGCCATCTGGTCTGCTAGCTGCTTGATTCTATTCGCCATGGTGATGTATCAGATTGTGTTCGGTGGCCAGAGGAGGTAAGACAGGGAAACGAGAGAGAACCAGGTGTTATATAGAGGACTTGACATACTTTGGATGCGCCGGGTTGATTCAGGTTGATTGTCGTTAGAATCAGATGTTAGCGGCGGGGGGTGAGTTAACCACTTCCGAATTCGGACCGGGGCTGCGGGGGCTGGGGCCTGGGCTTATCGTCGTTTCGTGTTTCAAAGAGCTCGATTCGATGGTCGTATTATAATATATAGTGTCTATACAGTAGCCCAGAGTATGAATGTCCGTAGGAGTAGTGAGGGTAATGCAGGAATTATGGGCAGCAGAAAGGTCGTAAGGGGGGGTGGAGGGAGAGCGGTGTGTGGTCGGGCGGGCGGGTGCTCAGGCAGTGGCCATCTTACTCGCAACTGTCCTCTCTGCCTCCAGCTTCGTCTTGTTGCGGTCAAAGGCCTGCTGCCGGCAGTCCTCGAGATTGTTGCACGAGTGGTGCTCGGGCATTCGGTGCTGCACAATCCCAAGGTCAGTCTCATCGTCCACGCCCCTGAGCGATACATGGATACTTACATCCCCGCAGAACTGCGCACGGCAAAGCGCACATTGCCCGACTATGCGCAGTGCAGCAGAGTTGCATTGAGCGTCGGTGTTGACCTGGAATTGGCAGCGCTTCTTGGCAGGCATGATGACAATGGTAGGAGTGGTGTCTGAGGCGAGGGCGGGTGAGGACCTGTGGAGGCGGAGGTCGGGTGAGACGTACTATGAGGGTGGTGGTAATAGTGAATGAAAGAGGCACTTGACGCGCGGCCTGTGCTGTGTCAGCTCGCTCGCAGTGATCCGTGCCACGTTGGGCCGAAACGGGAAACAACGCCATAGCAGCTGCTAATAGTAATGCTTTGGTAATGCTCCTCTTTCAAGTCACAGCGGAAACAAAGTGAAACGATTGTGATTAAATAAAGCCCGTATACGATTGTAAAGAGAGGTGAGCATGCAAAGTGCCGGAATAAATAGATAGGTAGTCCACTAGATAGCCTATAGATGAGGTATAGCTCACTTCTTCGCGCTGTTCTGTCTGATCACCACAACGACCACAACAGCGATGATGATGAGGAGAATGAGGCAAATGAAGAAACAGATCCATCGCTTCTTGCGCGCTGCACGCGCAGACTCCACAGCCTTCTCAGTGTACCCAAGACTGCGAGCCGCGTTAATGACGGTTATAGCACGAAGAACTGTCCGACATACCCGACTTCGGTGTCCTTTTCAACTCCGGCAGCTTGGGTCTCAATAACATTGATGGTTTCGTCTTGTTGTTCAACAAGGACACTCATCTATATCGACAAAATTAGCCCACAAAAAGTGTGTGCGCACAACGAAGACACACATCATTGAACAGCTGAGCAAGCTCCCCAAGGGTTTTCTCTATCCGTTTGATATCTTCATGGCGTTCTTGTACTTCGCGGTAAGCCGCTCTTGACTCCCCGTATCGGTTGGAGTTCATCAACTAGAGTCAGTGAGCAATGGGAAAGCGAGGACAAGGACTCTTGACATACAGCTTGGCTGAAGATTTGTCCATTATTTTCGTCGTTGACCACAGCTCGGACCTCCTCGGGCGAAGCATCGGGTTTCACTGTAACGAATTAGCCAGCGGAACTGGGCACAAATGGACGGAGACATACCGATTTTGAACTGTCTTTCCATCCGCTGCTTGTATTTCGAACGGTACTGCTGTTCAACAGTTTGGTAGTTCTGGATCGCCTCCACGAATTTGGACTTGACCAAGGCCGTCTAGGTAGCATGGTTGAGTCGATGCATCAAAACAGCCCATTGAACTCGCACTTGTTGTTTACGGATTTGGCCATCGCGGCCAGACCCACCCATCTTTTCCAGAGCTTTGATCCGGCGTTTCAATGTGGCGCTGAGCGCGCTGGTGTCTTCAATAAGCTCGTCGAGCTGAGCGGCATTGCGTTGAGCAGTAGCGTCGTCGGTGTTGTTGAGGGAGCGCGAGTGGAGGTCGCTAATGCGCACAACGTTGTCATTAAAGGTTCTGAGGCTGTCCTGCAGAGAGGAGATCTAGAATATGGTTTAACTCTCAAAACAAAATTGGCACACATGACAACACTCGCCTCAGTGTAGAAAGACGACATGCTGTCGCCCCCGCCGCCACTGGGGGTACTGTACTGCGCTGAGGTGTCCTTGACATCCGACATTTCGTAGGCGCGGTCGTCCTGTTGGGCGTAGGGGTTCTGCTGCCTGCGAGACTGGTAGCCTCCGCCTCCGCCGCCGTATCCGCCCCCGCCCCCGCCTCCAGACGCCTGCGTCGGGTAAGAGTTGCTGCAGCATGTTAGACGACGAAAATAATATTGGAACTAGGAGAACATACGAGCTGGGGTTGTTCCCTCCTTGTTGCGCCTGACAAAAATCGTTATAGGGACAGCGTGGGATGCAGAATGCTCACCCTCATGGCTGCCAATCTGTCTCTGGCCATAGTAGAAGTAGGATATGGGGGTAAACGAGACGAGGAATAGAGAGGAAAGTCGAATGGAAGGCTGTGTGGAGTTGCAGCTGAGAGTCACGGACCTCTGAGTCTGACAGCGACGCATCAATTGATTACTAATCAATCATACGCAAAAAAAAAAAGGCCCAACGGTCCATTGTTTCCTCCACGTCACGCCGACACTCCGGATCTGAGACGACACATCGCCCGCGAGCGGCGTGAAAATAACGTACAGTATCTATTTGTTTAAAGCTTCCCGCAGAACCGATACCTGTCTGTCTATCATTTTTTTACTCGTTCCGCCGATAGCTTCCCGTCGTTCAACGCTAGCTTCAAAGTTGAAGACCGCGTGGATATCGTCCCCGAAGTTTTCGTGCAGGCTCTTGAAATCTGCAAGGGTGAGCTCGTTCAGTTGGCACTGACGAGACTCCGCGAGAGCCACAGCTCTGCCCGACACATGGTGTGTCTCGCGGAATGGAATCTGCCACAAAACTTAGAAAACATCATCTGGAAGAACTACAATCAGCATACCCCTTTTCGAACGAGATAGTCGGCCAGATCAGTGGCGAGAACATCCATCGTCAAGGCCTTGTACATTTTATCCGCATGCACCTGCTCAATTCAATTATTGATGAACGCGGGTCGTAGCAAAGTCCACTTACATCCATGGTCGCGATCACACCCTCCGCGATCTTCAAGGACGCCGAAACGTTATCTACAGAATCAAACAAAGGCTCTTTATCTTCTTGCAGATCTTTATTATAAGTCGACGGTAGCCCTTTGAGCGTCATCAAGAAGCCAGCCATCTTCATGGATTGTTAGCACGACAAGGGATGAATGCGAGGAAAAGAGTTGACTTGCGTTGCCAAATATGCGCCCCGATTTGCCTCTGAGGAGCTCTAGAGAATCCGGATTTTTCTTCTGGGGCATGATACTTGAACCGGTGCTGCGAGAACAGTCAAGACCGTTTGAGCAGATATATGAGACGAGCTGACCTGTATGCATCACTCAGAGTTACGAAACCAAATTCAGCTGTCGAGTATATGATCAAGTCCTCCGCCATCCTGCTTATGTGCGTCATGGTTAAGCTAGACCACATGAGGAATTCCACGATGAAATCGCGGTCGCCGACTCCCCACATACTGTTCTCCGCGACGGAAGCGAAGCCGAGCTCCTTTGCGAGGAATTCTCGGTCAACCGCAAAGGGATTTCCGGCCAGAGCTCCTGAGCCCAAAGGCAGCACAGAAATGCGGGGAATGAGCTGCTGAAGACGCTCAAGGTCGTATCGGAAGGACATGGCATGAGAAAGAAGGAGGTGGGACCATCGAATGGGTTGACCCCGCTACAAGACCGTTACTAAAATTCCGACCCGACATACATGACGAACCTGGAGATGTGTGTATCCTGGGAGTAAGAACTCCTTTTCTTTTTCTGCCCGGTCGACAATTACGTGGAGGAGGCCCTTGACACTCTGTTCGATATCCTGCACTTGACTGAGCAGCCATAATCGCATGTCAGTTGCGACCTGGTCATTGCGAGAGCGCCCGGTGTGCAGTTTCCCTCCGAGAGGGCCTATGAGTTCGCTCAATCTACGTTCGTTTGCGGTGTGAATATCCTCGTCGTCTTCCTGCGGTTGGAACTGCAGAATTATGGCATGTTGAACAAGAAAAGTTGGGGCAAATCGACGATGAGCGTACAACTCCGTCCTGCCATTCCTTTCCAACCACCGTCAGGCCGCTGGTAATTTTGGTTTCCTCCTCCTTGGTCAATATCCCGACCAGAGTCAAGCTTTTGGCATAAGCGATGGAGCCTTTTATATCAGCGGCGTGCATTCGCTGGTCATACTTCAAAGACTGGTTGAAGGCATGCATCCTAGGTTTGTGTCAGTAACGACCAAGCGGGTTCGGGAGATGACTACAGTGGATCCGTCTTTCCCGTGAACCTGCCGCCCCATAGTTTCTGCTTCGTAGGTTGTTCACTGGCCATGGTCGGGTGGAGATAAATTTGAGAAATGTGATTCGAAGCGAAGTGACAAGAGAATCCAGATCTCGGCCGTTTGAACCGATTCGGCCGACTCAATATTTACGATGTGCTGGATGGGTGCTTTTTTGTGTTTTTTTTTTTTCAGAAAGAATCCGCTCTCATGGTCTGACTTGTGCGCGCGACATGTATTACAGCAAAAATAGTGTGGGAAAAATACAGTACAGTTGCGGCGTCCGAGTCCGTTTAGCGAGATTTGGAATGCAAAGCATTGAGGGCATAAAAGGAAAGCAGGGCGACGATACCAGCTCCCGCGTAGATTTGGATACGAATTTGTATCGGGTTGAGGGTCAAGAATGGATAGGCGACTGTAAAACGATGAGCAGGCGACATATCACTGAATTGTCACAGACGTACAGGTTCCATTCTTGCTTGCACAGTGCTCGGCCCACCAGCCATACCAGATAGTAATAGCGATTGTAAGACTAGGGGCGGTGAATTGGATCGCTTTCCTCCCGTATCTGCGCTCAAAAGTCATAAAATCTGATAATAGGGCGAGACACGGTACTGCGTGCAGCGCGAGATCAACTCTCAGTGGGAGGCCTGCAACGACGGCAGAGTCCTCGGGCATGGCTTGCAAAATAAGGTGGGGATAAGCTAACAGGAGGGTCCAGTAGATTGCGGACACAATCGTGGCGACTGGCATTGCAGCAATAAAGAGCGCCCGTTTGGCGGACCGTATGCCTGGGTTGATATAAGTCACGTCTAGACGGATACGTGGATACCGGTGCTACCTTTGATCGAAGGAAGGAAGTCGGCGACTAGACCAACGAGCTAGAGAAAAAATTAGATGAACGCTCTGTCACTCGTACTTAGAAACGCGAGACCATCGTGATCCACGCGACAGCGAGCCCTTGAATGGTGAGAAACTGGAAGTGACCACCGTATTGAGAGTTAATCCACTCGTTAACGGGCAAGTCATGCAACGCGTTGTACCTTGTCTATGCGGTCAGTATCGGTCAGTATCGAGCCGTAGCAAAGCCAACCCGTAAGTCATTGCAAGAATTGCGCTTCCGTGTAGTGCGAGACGCAAGCTTTGGACCATGTTGCAGAAGACAATAGACGATGCGTGTGGAGAACCAAGCGGCAGGTAGATGTGCGTCGGTGAGGTTGTGGCAGTGACGGATTCTGACGGATTGTGGCGGACTGAGGACTCAGACTACTTATGTCATCACAGGTCATCACGGCGATCAAACGCGGTCCCATGACCGTCTAAAGCCGTCTAAGCGCGAAAAGCTTGGAAACAGTCCTGCTTGCGATTCTACCTACCATATTTCCTACAAATACTCCACACTCTTCTTTCTGTTCAACATGAACGTGCCTTGCTGCCAGAGCAAGTTCGGCGA
>CVRE01178506.1:0-11959 GCA_001179765.1 Crepidotus sp. BD-2015
ACCAAGAGTCGTCGACAGTTTCCAGCATTTTTTTCATAAAGGGGCGTCCGTCGCTGGACCCGCGGAACACGATAGAAGGCGAGAGCTTACGAAGCAGGAGGGGCCTCCTATTACTTTACTGTGGAATGTGTGCAAGAAGAAAACTACTACGTGGAAGCAGCTAATTAGTGTAGCCTATCGTCCGTTGCAATAAATAGAGGAGGTCCGTTGGCGTGGTGGGGTCGTAAAAATGCAAGAGGATGGAGAAAAGATATCGTGAGCAGCCCCCCCCATCAATCCGCCTCCCGAGCTCGCGCGCTAACGGCGCTGCTGCTCAACAGGCATCGCCTCTGCAGTGTATGGGTCATAGTGCCCACTGAACCCCGTGGAAGACGCGTTATCCTGGTACCGTCCTACCGCGGGCCCTTCGTACCACTGCGACGAGTCCTGCTCGTGCGTTGGCACGTCCTTGTACCCGCCGAGTGCGCCCGCCGCGCCCAGACCGACGGTCGGCCCACCGAGCGTTGATGTATACTCATACGGCCTCGTGGGGGTGGGAACCCGCGCACCGGTTGCCCTACGCTTGCGCACCAGCCAGAACGCCACGCCCGCACCGACGAGCCCGAGCAATGCTACCGCACCCACCACCGCGCCGATAATCACGCTTGTGTGTGACGCCGCGGCAGGCGTGGCGCTGCTGGTGCCGGTGGTGCTCGTCGAGGTGCCGTCAGCCGAGCCCGAGGCAGACGCCAGCTGGACGTTGGCTGGGAGTACGGCCGCGGCGGACGTGGGTTGCGTCTCTATCTTCCCGCTGCCAACGAGCACCTCCGTTCCGTTGCTTGGCACGCCATGGACGACCACATAGACGAACGCCGGGCCGGGCTGGAAGAGGTTGGGGTTGGGAGGGGCTTGCGCGACGTGCAGGGTGATACTCGAGTCGCTGTTGACGGTATATGTTCTATTCAACTCGAGGTATCTCTGTCCCATATTCATCGCGTGCGTCGTCCATCCGGGCCGCAATAACGCGACTGTCGTGTTCGCCGCGGCGTCGTTTGCGGACCCAGAGTACGAAGACGCGGGGAGCGTGACGTCGAAAGAGCTCCCCCCATACGAAATCGTCGAGGGAATGCCACTAGGAACCGGCCGCGTCGTCGCCGAGAAGTACGGCGGGTAGAAGATCTCGGCTTGATACTGGGTCGGGAAGAATGCCGTTGTGTTCACGTCTACGTTGGGGTTCGAGCCCGCGATCAGTACTGATGCATCGGGGAGCAGGATCGCGGAGGAATGATATAACCGCGCTATGTTGGAGCTCTGTAGCCCCTGATTCGACCACCGGGAGCCTGCAGGCGCGGTGGGATCGTATATTGCAGGTGTTCCCACAGGTCCTGACGCAAGTGACATGGCGAACGGCATGTCGGCAAAATTGGCAGTCTGGCCTGTGGCGGTAGCGTAACCTGTGGTATTGTGAACGGCTGTTTTCAGGTTGAGATAAAGCGACACTGACCTGCTGTCCCATTCAGGCCGCCGTTGACCATAAGCAGTTGACCCGTAGGCAGCTAAACAATGAAAACGGTCAGTGATGCTATAAGGAGGAACATGCTGATAGCTCACAATGATAAATTGCCCCATGGTCCTCCCTTCCAGCATGTCGTCGTCCTTGACGTACGCGGGGGTGGAGCCGTCGGTGGGCTCGGGCGTGATGCGCTGGCAATCCTTGCTCGCAGGATAGTCCCAGGTATTGATGGCAGGGTTGGCATAATTCCCCCACGCCGCGTCCGGCATGTCGGAGCCACCACAGAAGAAAACTGTCTGGCTATAGTTGTTCGCGACAGTGAGGGGGAGCATCGCGACGCCACCGCTGGCCGGGTACACGCGGACGACTTGACCAGGCATATCAGGTAGGTCCGTCTCCTGGTTCGTCTGGGAGTTCCATATCACTTGAAGCAAGTTAACAATAATCCAACCAAGGAAAGCGTCGATGGCATACTGGTGGAGTAATTGGCCTGCACAAAGAGATTTCCTGAGGCCAGAAGGAAGGTATGCGCATAGGCATTGAGCCCTGATGTCTTTACGAGGAAGTTCATGATTTGCGGGGTCTCGCCGTTGGAGGGGTAGAACTCGTAGGTCGGTTCAGCAGCACCCCCCGAGTAGGTTGGATCAGTGTTGGGGTAATTTCGGTTGATATACCCGCCGTTGACAAAACCGCCTATGATTACAACAGTTCCGTCTCCGAGCGGCTCGGCGGCAGAGTACCAGCGTTGCTTCTGCATGGAAAGCAGGTCGGGCTGATCAAACCATTGACAGTTAGCACTTGAAAATTGAGTATCGTCGGTGCAAGGGTTGAGGATGCGGATAGCCTTGGATCCGTCAAAATCCTGGTAGGTCGCGTCCCAGGAGCCTGATCCAGATGGGTTTTTGCTAGAGCCAATGTTTCCGCCGGGCCCTATAGCTCCGTTACCGCCAAATGTAACAAAGGACCTATATCTTGTGAGTTGTTGACCAAAGAGAAATCAAGGCAACTGACCCATTAGGAAGATGCATTCCTGACGCGCAGAAAACGTTTGTGGCCACATCCATTACCTGAACGGCATGGGTGTCGATGTCCCTAGCACGCAACATGAGATTTTAAACCGCTCGCGTGACTACGAGATCTACCAGACCGCTCCCCATGCAGGATGGCCGTTGACTGTAGCCGCATTTCCCTCTGCTTTATCTAAAATGTAAACTTTTTTCGAGTTGCCTACGAACATCTGGAAAGCAACCCCTCAGCGAGTGGCGGTTGGAGCAACGAGGCATCCACGGACCATCATGGCGCTGACTTTGGTCTCGCCACCATCTGTAAAGGAGCCGGCAAGCGCCGAGGATTGGGCGTGGGCCGGGTCCGAGAGACTTGCGAGCCATAACGCCAGAAGAGAAATGGGCAGCAACATGGCAGAAACAATGGAGGAGTCTGACCGGCAAATCTATTTACACCCACGCTGTAGCTGACGTCACGCCATCAGCACATGTGACCTTGTGGTCAAAGCGTGAATTAAAATATGTGACTTGGGGATGCGTCTCAGCACAAAAAATACCCATGAGAGTAAGGCCCCGTTAACAAGGATTACAAAAAAATACCAGTGACTCTATTTCCAGCTATTTCCATGGGGACTCCCGAGTCCCTGGAGTGGTCAATTATCTCGCAATGAATGATTCTTGGAATGATTTGCTTTTTTTCAGCCCGAGTAAGTAAGTATTCAACAAGCTAGTCTCTTTTGACAGACGCTTTATCAGTATTCGCTCGTAYCTCGCTCGATAAATCAACAAGCGAGGTASGAGCTTCGAGTTGAAGCGTCTGTCTAATAGGAGTCTCCGAGAAACTAGCCCGAGTACAGGTTTCGTCGAAAGAGTACGGGCCACTTGTCTCATTTTTTGTCGTTCCAAAGCAAACACCAACAAGTGGCTAGAAGTGGATTATACAGAAGCTTGTATACGGCTAGGAGACTGAGGCAGGGAACGTGAATGCAGTTGGAGAGCAAGAACAGAAGAAAACCAATGCGGTACTATAGTGATGAGTGACAACGAAACCTTCCAGAAAATGCAGCAGTAAGATGTACAATATTCCTTGAGCTACCGTAGTATATCAAGATGCTGGTCGTTCGACGGATAACGGTAGGCCACAAAGTCCGGGTCCTGCGCAACCAGGTCCTCCAGAGCTTTCCGCGAGGTCACCGACATC
This sequence comes from Crepidotus sp. BD-2015, assembly GCA_001179765.1. NCBI lineage: Eukaryota > Fungi > Basidiomycota > Agaricomycetes > Agaricales > Crepidotaceae > Crepidotus > Crepidotus sp. BD-2015. The sequence goes on from CVRE01178506.1 coordinate 3,698, forward strand.
CGCGGTCCGCCCATGCTGAACGCACTGTGCCTAGACGTCGACGTCGCGTACCCCGTCGCAAAATCGTCCGCACCCTCCGACCCCGACCGCCGCATGGCGGGGAACGTCTGCGCGGCCGACCCCACCTCGGCCTCGCCTTTGTTTTGAGACGACTTCTTCCCCAGAAGCGACGACAGCCCAAAGCGGCTGCGCCTCTTCGTGGCAGTGGGTGCAGGCGAGTTCCGCACCGCCGGGTGCTCTTGCACGTTGTCTAGACGCCCAAGAGACCGCCGCGACAGCCCATACTCGTCGTAACGAGGACCAAAGGGCCGCCGCTGGTCAAAAGCCACCGGCTGCATGACCGGTACCGTGTGCAGCGCGAGCGCGGGTCGCGAGGAAAGCCCGCCAAAGGATTGGCGCCGGACTTCAGAGGTCCTGAATGGCGCCTGAGGAGGGAGAAAGTCGTGGGCGGGGGCCGAACCAGGAGGCCGGTTGAACGACATCACCGTCCGTGGTCGTGCTTCCGGAGGGGGGGCGAACGCTTCCATGGGTAGAGGCGGAAGTGATTTGTCGCGGGAAGACATCACTGACTCGGGGCGCGGCCGAGAGCCTCCGTTTGACATCGCAGAAATGGGTGGGGGGCTTTGAGACGCTCTGCGCATATTTGGCTCGGAGGTAACAGGATGCACATTCCGCGCCCCGACCGTCTGGCTTTTCCCAATCGTATCGTCCGACGGATGCTGGTCCTCGTCGTACGTCCCATTGGTCTTGCTCTGCTCACCGACGTCTACATCAGGGCCGCGTGAGGAGGCTGGCGACGGCAAAATGCTCGAAGGAGCAGTGGGCGGCGACATACCCGGAGATGACATCGCCAACTTGGGTGAGGTCGAAGACGGTAGCGACGGTGTCGATGCATGCCGACCGCCATCGCTTGCACGACCGCGATTGACTAGATAGGATAGCGGAGGGGGCGGTGCGAGAGGCCCGTCGTCCTCGGTCCGCTCGTAAGATTGGGAAGGTTCTCTGCTGCTGCTGGCGTTCTGCTGCTTTGAAGAGCCAGTGACGATGCCCCAGATTTTAGCAAAGCCTTTCTTTTTCTTCTTGGTCTTGTCTTGCACAGGATGAGCGTCCTGAGCCTCTTGTTGGTCCATGGCCGGCCATAGCTGGCTCCGACGCGCAGTTCCGAGGTCGACAGGCGAGCTGAATCGCTGTCCGTACGCTTCGTTCTGAAGAGCCACACTGAATGAACAAGTCAATTATTATTTCGTTCTTAGAGATCCTGCCAACACTTACTGCATATCCATCATACTTCCCGAGACTCCGGACGGAGCCAAGCTATCCTGGCTTCGCCACCCGGCGCTGAAGTTTTTGATCCCAAAGAAGCGAGTGCGCCTGGGGGACGCAGATCCCAAGCTATGGATATCGGAGAACGAGGCTTGTGAATATGCGCGGGGCAGCTCGGATCTATCGAGCGGAGCGGTCAGAACACTGGTAGGCCGCGCCGAGCTGGCCTGCGAGTATCTTGAATAGGGCTTCAAGCCCACACCGTTCTCGGCATTTGGGTTGAAACTTTGCACAGAGATGATCGAGTTGACGTCTATGACGGAACTTCGGGATGATTTCCGCGCACGCTTCTCCTCTTTGCGTCGTCGCTCGCGAGCCTCTTTCTCCTCTCTGCGGACATCGACATGCTCGACGATCATGCCATTCTCCAAGAGCGTGACTTCCCGCGAATGAGACCGGCCAGGGTGGTTGGGGGAGGACGGAGAGCGAGGAGGCTTTATCCGGACACCCCCAGAGTCGTCAGCAGGGGCAGCGCTATGCCCCGTGTCATAGGCAGACCGCCTGAGCTGCGAGTACGTATCCCGCATACGATTGTCAAGCTGTTTGGCTTCTTGCATTGCGCGCGCGCGGGCAAGCGCCTCTGCTTCCAGCAAGGTCCGCTGCGACTTGATGTAGGTGTTGAGAGTCTGCTGCCTTGCGGCGGGTTCCCGCGGATTCTGTGAAGCAACAATAAGCAAAGACCATGAAAGGGAGCAGCATGGACAGCGACGCACTACGCTCAACCACGCTTTGAGGTTCTGTTCCGTTAACATACCGCCGCGCGCCGGCGGTCGAGACGGGTCGTCGATGACCACACCGCTGGCCTCGTCTTCGAGCTCGCGGCGCAAGAGATCGTCAAACATGGCGTCGCTTTCCCGTTCCCAGACGCCGGGCGTGGTGACATCGACGTCTATCATGTCCTGGTCGCGCATAGCGCACTCGACGCACACCTCCTCCTGAGGAGGTGTCGAGAGGGCGACGGGTCTGGGGGCGGATGCGGGGGTGATGTATGTCGGTTGGTGTGCATACGCGCGCGGGTTGGGGGACACGGGAGGATTGTAGCCCGGCGAAGCCGAGAGCGGCATGATCGGGGGCGTGAAATGGGGTGGGCCAGTTCTGCTAGACGCCCCTACGCCGAGTGCGGGCAACGCGGGGTGCCTGGGGGCGGAGGGGAGTAAAGAGGCGGGGAGTTCTTGGGACGGCGATTGACGGAGAAAAGCGCTGGCTGGGTCCTGGTTGGATGGACGGGTTTCTGCGGACGCACGCGAAGGGGCGCGCTGAGCCGTGTCCTCGAGACTGTAGCGCTCGACGACCCGGCGAGCAGCGCCCGCAGGCAACGCATAGGAAACTGTGCTCTTTGGAGGGTCCTGGGACTGGTTCGACTTGAGAGACTGGACATCTGGAGGAGCAGTGGCTGAGTGGTGAGGCTCCTGGCGCGGCTCGTAGCTCCTGGAGGGCTCTGGGGTCGGCACGGATGTGGTTCTTGGGGCAGGGTATCGTCCATCGTGGTCGGCCCTCAGGGCCCTGTGGAAGACGGCAGGATTGGTGCTGGGCCCTGCGTCGATGGGCCGAGGGAGCAGCGCAGCGGCCATGTAGCAGGGGAAAGTGCAGTGGGTCAGTGCACAGCCACCCTGAGGTCCTTTGGCCAACCAAGTCTCAATAATATAACGATGCTCATGCTCAGATGTATTTGCCGTGCTACCGCCTATGCTACGTACTTTTACTACTTGCGATACCTATTATGCTCGTCAGCAGGAGAAGGGAACCCACACAGGAGAACCATACCAGAGCACAGTCTTCCGGCTTCGCCGCATCTTGCGCTGCAGCTGCAGCATTCCGTACAGCAGCGCCTCGGCCGTCGGAGGGCATCCAGGGACATAGATGTCCACAGGCACAATCCCTGCCAGGCCGTCAGTCAATCTCGTCTCACTGCGCACACCGACGACACCTACGATCACATCCGCGCACAACCGAATAAGAGTAGTGGTAGTATCCCCCGCCGTTCGCACATGAACCCATCGAGATGACCCAGCCTAGACGCAGTTAGTCGCCATCCGCGCCCCTAGAAATCCGAGCGAGCGTACGCGGTTCCGGCATCTGGTCGTACACCTTGCGCAACGCCGGCCCCATCTTGTTCGTCAGCGTCCCCGCGACAATCATGATGTCGCTCTGGCGCGGACTCGCACGGAACACGACCCCCAACCGATCCTGGTCGTACCGTGCGGCCGCCATGTGCATCATTTCCACCGCGCAGCATGCGAGGCCTAGTCGCTCTAGCGTCAGAAGCAGCACCAATTGAGGAGCACAGTGTAATACCGAACGTCATCGGCCACATTGAGCCCTGTCGCGCCCAGTTCGCAACCTTGTCCAGAGTGGACAGCACATATTCTGTTCATGCAGTTCAAGCAAACAGCCGTGGCCAGTATCAAGAGACTTGCCCGCTTTGTTCTGTGGTGTCTCAAGACTGAGCTGATTGGAGTCTCGTTGCGCTAGTGTAGTTATGGGTTCAGTGGGAGACAGGCTGTAAGTCGGTATCGGGACTTTATCCTCCAGGGCTATGGCGGATGCATGGAAAGAACGGCGTGCTGGTGTCCATTTAGAGTGATCCAAAAGCGAGCGGCAATGAACGCACCGGGCAACGCTCCGGGCGCTCGGGATGCGACTGTGATAGCTGCTGAGGTTCCGGATGAGACGCTGCAAGGAACCCTCGAGCAGAAAGTCCTGAACATCGCAGGGGGCAAAGAGTATTATTGCACACCGTGACGTGACGGCCACGGCCTTCGTCCAGTAAGCTCGACGCTTTTACAGAATTCATGGTAATACAGCTAGCTCTACATGTATATGCAACAAAACGATGGGGATAGGATACAACATTGCAGGGGGTATCGTAAATTCATAATGTCTGTCCTTGGTCAACTCTTACCGCAACAGATTCAGATTCAGCCATGCATGCGCCCGAACCTCTTGAATCGTCGCCCGCGTCTTGGGGTTTGGGTCCAAGCACTGATGAAGATAAAGAGAAGAACATCGGAGAAGACCAGACAACGAACCATGCTCATCAAGTCTAGCGACGCTCGCGAAAGGTGCTGCGGACAATCTGTGAGGATAATGTTGCCAGCAATCGCGTCTTTGACGGTGGGAAACGGCGAAGATCTGGCACAACGTGAATACCAAATTCGAACAGAGTGGATCGGCGTACCCGGTCAACAGAAAACTGAGCAAGACGCCGATTGTCCACACTTCGGCCGGGGGAGCCTGATACCGCTTCTTCAGGAGGATTTCAGGGGATGCGTACGCGGTCGTTCCGTAGAAGAGGGTGTGGTACGGTCGAGGTTCGTTCGGGTCCTCGACAACGGCGCTTCCAAAGTCAATGAGCTTGACCTAAAGTTTGCACTTTCAACGAAATTAAAATGGATGCATGCATATGCGGTTCTACCTTCAGATGCTCGTCGATGACTAGGTTCTCGTCCTTGATGTCGCGGTGCGTAACACCGTGGCAATGCAAGTAATAGATCGCCTCGACGACCTGGGCGAGAACATACCGTGCCTGCCCCTCTGAGAGCCGTTTGTGCTCCGTTTGCTCGATACATTCGAAAAGGTCGTGCGACGGCCGCCGCGAGTATGCTGGCCGGAGATTCACTGGCACCGGGAGGGAAAGGCGTGGTGGCTGTGGTCGACGTTTGGTCGTGATCTTGTCGGCACTACGGGGGACTTGCTGGCGAGGATAAAAGGCCGAGGTCGGCGGTGTAGCTGGTTCAGAGAGCGTTATCGAGTCGGCGGACACCGAGGGAGACAAGGAAGGTAAACTAGATGTCGAAATGGGCGGTGAGGGGTGATTCCTGATCGCTTTGTGCCACGGCGTGCCATGCAACTCTTGTACCTTCGCGACAATGAGGTGAGTACAGCATGAGAGAGGTAGAGGATGCACGAACGAGATAATAATACAAATGATCTTCATAAACACCAAGACACTTTACAATATTTTCGTGCTCTATTACGCGGAGCAGCATGACTTCGGTGGGCAATCTGCGAAAGATCTGTGCTTATCGTTAGCAACGAACGGCTCATGGGCTTCGTGACGCGCCTTGTCTTCCATCCAAGATTGGTCCGGGACTTTCTCCTTCAAAATGAACTTGACTGCCACTTCGGTTCTTGTCAATAGATGAAGAGCGGTCATGACGAAGCCGTATCCGCCAGAGCCAAGTTCGTCCCCTAGTTGATAGCTCCGAACAAAATATTCATTGAGGTGGTGGTCGGGTGGGAACCGGGGAGAATGATCAGACCCCTTCAAATTGGGAGGTTCGTCGGGAGAATTAGCAGACAGCCTCGATTTGAGGGGTTTACTGGGAGATGGTCCAGAGCAGGAGCCTCGGAAATGCTGGTCAGAAGAAGCACGAGGGATACCATGAGAGCGACGAGGCCTCTCGGGGTGGGGCTCGCTCTTGTAGCCGGGAGAGCGACGACGCTTTTCGGGGTGATGCTCGCCGTGGTAGACAGAAGATAATCTGCTGGCGGAGAGTATATCGTCTTTGAGAGGGCGAAATCCTGAGGGGGACGCGGGTGGAGTATCGGGCGGCAGTTCTATCCTTGGCGAGGAATGGAAGAACCGCCGAGGAGGAGAAGGTGACGAGGAAGTATCGCGGGGTTCTTTGTTTGGGCGGACGTAAGGATGGATACGAGGGGATTCCAACGAGAGCTCGTGCTGGGGGTTGAAGTGTATATGTGCGTCGCTATGGTCGAGGAAGGGCGTCTGGATGGTATCACTGTCGGCGGGAGAAGGGAATCCGGTTTCGCGAGGAGAGCGTGCCAGCTCGGGGATCATGAGCGGCTGGAGGTTTGAGCGGCGGGTGGTGCTTGGAGAGGGCATGGTGGCGTAGTTTTATGGCTACAAAAAATATGGCCTTGAAGGAGGCGCGGCCCAAGCGACAGAGGCGACAATTACAGGTGCATATACGATCACCGCCAGCGAGGTTTTGAACAATAGCGTGGTGAAAGACTCAAGAGGGACACAAAAAAAGTCACAGACCGCGAGGAGTCACGCTCCTCGTGATCGGTCCCACTTTGGTTATGTAACAGTAATGTTCTACTGCCTCTTCAACTCTTGGATTCCAAACTTACAGCGAGTCGTAACGGTTTTACTGGTATTATTACTAGTAATCTACGTTTCCGCATCTGCCAGAGCCCACATGTAGTATGCTCCTGGGTGGCGGAAATGAGAGAAATTGCGAGGGAAAAGGACTCGGACGCACCTATGCTCCGATACGGCCGCCAGCTTTCCGTGAGTTGTTCCATGTGCGCAGGAGAAAGCAATGCGCCTCTGACGAGACATTGAATGCCGCGTAAAAAAGGTACCGCTGTTGCTTACTTTATCTTCTTCTTTCCGTCGAGGCGACTCTTGAGCTCTGCAACAGTTAACCCTTCCGGAAGGGCTGGGACGTCGACTGGAGCAGCAGCCTTCGCAAGAGTTCGCTTGATGGAAGGCGTGAATGTGGGCGGCAAAGGGACCGCGGCGCTCTCGTCCTCAGCAGCCGGAGGGGTGCGAGGTGTTTCCGACGATTGCCCAAACACAGGCAAGGCGTCGTCATCTTCATCCTTAAGTTTCTTTGATTTTTTTTTGGTCGGGGAGGAGGGAGATTTCTCCGGGGATACATTGAAGGAGTAGGATGGAGAGTGCTGCGCGAGTGTCCAACGAACAACTCCGCGCTGAACTCCGAGGTCACCAACGGGCAGAATGTCAGGTCGGCGCAGGCTGAAGATGGCAAACATGTCGACTGTAGCACGTTTGTGAAGTATTCGTGAAAGAAATGGACGAGCTTACCAGTCCACTACATAGAGGCATAAACGTTGGGCCGAACATGATTATTCTGAAGACCCACCTGTCCAATACCTCGTACTTCGAGGAGCATCTCCGCCAGCTCTTCATCGTCGCTTTTCAACAATTTTTCGGTCGACAGTCGACCTGATTGAGCTGTTTGTGAGAATCGAACAGCAACGGAACTCTAGGATCTACCATCCGCGAATCGGGCAGCTAAATCGGTGACTAGATAGAACCGTGTTCAAAAACCAGTTGTCTGGAGGATGGAAAGCACCAACTATACTCTGCCTTGCGCGCACTCAAGCCGGCTGTTCGGAGTGTTGGGATGTCAGTTTCGCAGACTTGCTGGGGAGTTGGGAAAAAAGCTTCGCCCGAACTTGAAGCAGGGGTCAAAATCAAGTGGTTGAGAAGCGGTGTTCACTAACGGATTGTATTCTGAATGATGCTCGGGTATGGAGGGGTCATACAGCCGTATGAATTTATGCTTAATGGAGCGAGCTGCCATCCAAGATATCTGTTGACCCAGAACTTGGGAAAGCTCAGTTAGACTCTCGCAAGAAACAGTGCTGTGCTCACTGGATGTAGCTAGTGCGCTGGACGGTGCGGTTAGAGGGACGGTTGGCCTGAGCGTAGAGAAGAAGCTACCGGAAAGGATGCAGCTGCTCTAGTTGCTCAAATGGTTTGCACTCCAGTTTGCTGAACAGGTCTTCGAAACGGCTATCTGCATTGATGAGATGTTTCTTGGCATCCTTCTCAAAAGAGAAGGTGAGGATAGCGTCGACGGGCACAAAGTCAGGCCCAGAGGTCCCGGCTTGGGCACCGGGGACGATAGCTTTTGCTTTCTTGGGTGATTGCAAGGGTTTGGCGTCGTCGGATGGCTCAAGTTTACGCTTCAGGGGACTGGTGGACACTGAGCGCATCGAGGAACGTGTAGCGGGCATTCTGAAGAGGACACGAGTCGACCGTAGACTCCGAGCCCACATCAAGCGAGAACATATTGACAAGCATGACTCAGTGAAGACCGCCCGCGATGAGTCAGGCCTATTGCGGATGCCGGATGGCGGGCCGCGGCAGTACTACATACATCATCACTCGTCCTTTAGCCACCATGTCCAGCACTCAGAGTAAGCTTCGACCAGTTTGCT